>QLNU02000586.1:0-27867 GCA_006491805.2 Dysdera silvatica | reverse complement strand
CAAGCACCCTCGGTATCTTAGATATAACACTTTCATAGAGAGGGATCCAGGAGAGTTTATGATGTAGTAATATCCCCAAGAATTTGCGAGTAGATGCGAAAGGAATATTGTGATTATTTAATGAAATAAAAGAAGGAAAATTATGTGAAGGTTTGTTATGGAATAAAACACAGTAAGTTTTCGAGTCATTGACCTTAAGTTTATTAAATTGAAACCAATCAAGAACTTTAGCTGTCTGCAATTGAACGATTGATGTTAGTTGATCAAGTGAGAGGCAGAAAAGCAAGTATCATCAGTATAGATTGTAGGACTACCATGGGTGAAGACCTGGAAAATATCATTAATGTAAACATGGAACAAGAGGGGACCAAGTGTGGAACCCTCTAAGAATTAACCATAATGTCAGACCTAATTCCATTCAGAAAAACATATTGTTTACGATTAGTCAAGAGATGTGCGAGAAGATCAAGGCATGGGCCCCTAATACCAATATCATGAAGTTTAAGAAAAAGAATGTCATGTGGAATGGAATCGAATGCCTTAGAGATATCAAAAAATAAGCCAATCGAAAAAAGGCGAGAACTAAATGCTTGCCTAATTGGGTTTAGAAAATTTAGAAGGACAAGTTCCGTGGATTTGTTGGTAAGAAATCCGAACTGTGATGGGTGAATGAGAGAAAACTTAGAAATGAAATCAATCATCCTTCTAAGGAGAAGATATTCAAATATTTTGGGGAAAATTGAAATTCTAGCGATTGGGCGAAAATTTGAAAGGTCAGTACGATCACCTTTTTTAAAAATGGGGATAACTTTAGTGACTTTAAATTGTTCCGGAACTTGTGATTTAATTAAAAATGAATAGGTGCGGTAATGGCGTAGAGAGTAAGCTGGCAACGAATACTATGGCTCTAGAATGTAAATCATCACTACCAGGGGAACCGTAAACCTTAATGCGTTTGAATGAGGACAGTACCTCCTCCTTAGAAAATGGGGATAAAAAAATGAAAAATTAGAATTTGATAAATATCTACAACGGTCAAAGGCACGGGCGCCGTTATTGGGGGGGGGATAGGGACCCACCCCACAGTGTTGGTGTTCGGGTTCCATATCCCCATTCAATTTCAAACAAAATGCTTCCTACTGGCATATTGTCTCCCCCAATATTTTTAGGCCGTCGGCGCCAATGGTCAAAGGGAGTATTAATGAAAGTAGAATAAATGTCACTGAGAGTGTGTATAAAGGAGCAATTTAACAAGTTGCAGATGTCCAGTGGAACATTAACCAAAGTATCATTGAACTTGAGTTCGATAACACTTAATTGTTGCCTGGGTTTTCTACCAGCAAGAGATCCGAGATAATTCCACATTTTCTTAGAATCGTTGGAAGAGCAGATGTCGAAATAGAAGGGTTGCTTGGCCCTCAGAATTTCTCTGTTAAGTTTGTTTCTGAATCTACGAAAGATATGTAAGTCAATTAAATTTCTTGAAGAAATAAATTTCGCGCACAGTCGATTTTTTTTATTTATTTTTCTGCGAATAGCAATTGTCATCAAACAGTTTTTATTTTTGTTTATGTTGAGGGCGGACTCGCTTGGGAAAAATTTTGGTGTAAAGAGAAAACAATGAAGAATAAAAATTATTGTAGGATAATTCAGGATCATTATGAACTAAGCGACTAGGAAAGTTGATTAATTGAAGCTCGAAGAAAAATTTCTCAAGTGAAGACTTAGAAAATGTCCGATATAATAAATAAGTAGGAGATCCAGAAGACACGTGTTCAATGAAGGAGGAAGAATGAGCTAAACGGGAAGGTGATCACTAATAGCATTCGATAGTTGTGTAAGCTGATGAGAGGAATCCAGAGAAAATTATAACAAACAAAGGTCGATCATAATTTGAGAGTGTGCAGTGATACGGGTAGGGAAGTCAATGATATTGTAAAACATGTAGGATTCAATTAAGGTTTTAAGCAGAAGGAGATTTGAGGAGGGAGAGAACCAGTCAATGTTCTTCAAAGGTCCGTATATAGAATCTCTATCCATAAAAGTCGTTTACATCTACTGAAGAAACCTCGTAAATGTCAATTGAAGTTATTGCCTTTCCACGGAAGCGTCCGCCGCAGGGGAAATCTGGACCTCCCTGCGCCAAACCACAAGACACGGACACGTCACTGATAGGTTAAACCAATAACCAATCACAGGTCGAAACGCCATTTTTACTTTGAAAGTTTTAAAAGTTTAATCAGTATCAGATCAGTACGAGATAGAATAAGTCAAGTCAGAGATGTAGTCCTGCGTACAGCTAGCCATTATTAAAGAATGAACGTTGATAAAGTAATTTTTGTAAAAGCTAACCGAATAACTAACTACCCGCTTGGACTACGTACGTTCTCTGCCAGTGATGTCGACCAAATTAATGTGCTTCTCGTATAGCCATAGCGAACTTTCCCGACGTTGAGGCGAATTCTACGCGAGAGCCGGGTAAGAGAATAATACTATTTTTTGATCATGTCTCTTCAATTCCGCCAATCTTCCCCTAAGAGTCCGATTAGACATATAGAGATAGTTACGTAACCTAATTAATGATAGTCACATCACAGTTCAATTGTTGGATATTATTGCTGTTGACAATGTATTTTGCAATGATTACTATGGATTGCAGTATGTGTTCCAAAACGAAAATGAACTTCTAACAATTTGACTACGGGCTACGCCCGTAGTCAAATTGTTAGAATTAAAAAAAAGTGTCAAAAGGTCAGCAACCTAGATAGGAAACTAATGTGAGCTCACTTCAGATGAGCTATTTAATTGACGCCAGCATGTTTAGCCGCGTCATAGTTAAGCCTCAGACAGAGTTATCATTTTTCATGCTTGCTACTAGTGTCATGTTATGTTTAGCTATTAATAAATATTTTATGTGTGTTACCTACTTCCTAGTACTTATGTGCAGTCCCGGGACACTTGTTAAGCTAGTTATGTCAGTAAATGAGATAGAACTTCACATTTCAGTACTTCCCTTTAGATCATCTGTCTTCGCCGACAGAGATAGCCGTTTTAAGTAAATTACGTTCTCCGGGAATTCACGCCCCCATTTCGAAGGGGAACATAGTGGTCTATTTAGCAGACCTTAAACTTATAGGTCAAGATATATTAATTCGCAAAAATCCTAAATATGACAAAAATTCAAATAAGGGCAAAATGATTGGTAAGAGGGACAATATATGCCAACGCCCCCACCCCTTCTTCCAAGAGACCGACCCACTACCAAAGCCTGATAACAGTGTCCAAGATCAACAAATTCATTATTCGGCAACCAAGTCTCAACAAGGCAAATAATTTGCGGAATAAAGTACAGAAAAAAATAAAAGAGTTGATATATTAACATCAAGCGATATAAAAATCAATAAAAAGAACGTTGCGCACCCCACGGATGGCCAGAATAAAACATGATGATAGTAGATCTAGATAAAGAATAATTCTACAAATATAACTAACTGGCATGAAGACGAGGACTATAGAGATAAGGTAAATTATTAAAACAGTGGAATGCTGTCCAAAAATGCCACACAACCTACCCGAAAATACACAAAATAACATCAAATAAGGTGACTCAAATTGTGCAGAATAAAAAAATTAAGTTTTAATATTTGGATCAAATATTAGCATAATTAAGTCAATTCTTAACTATTCACAAATTAATTATAAT
The DNA here is from genome assembly GCA_006491805.2 of Dysdera silvatica. NCBI lineage: Eukaryota > Metazoa > Arthropoda > Arachnida > Araneae > Dysderidae > Dysdera > Dysdera silvatica. The sequence continues at coordinate 24,164 of QLNU02000586.1, read as the reverse complement.
TAATTGTATAGTTTTAAACCATTCCCAAAAGAACTGTTAATAAAATAAAAAAGTTCAATAGCCATTACATTAGATTAAATTCCAAGCACTAAAACATCACCAATTTTATATAGTACGGCAACTGAGTCTGTGCAAAATATAATAGTTTCAATAGTATAAAATAAGAAATGTAATAAGATAAATAAATAAAAAAAAAAGAAATAATATAAAGAATAACACAGTATCCAATACACCTAAATTCCTTATTATTCCCTGATAGGAGTCAAAGCATTTATGGTGCAAGCACAAAACATGTCTACAATAAAGAAACAAGGTTTCTAAAGAATGGAAATAGAATTGAATAGTGTAGATGTGTATAGTGAAATGTAAATGCATATTTTTATCAGGGCATTGGAAGAGGTGTGTTAGTAACTTACAGACAACAAAACACCACATCATGACAACACCACTTCTTGTAATAAGATTTGACTAAATTTTTAGTATCCGAATTCAGATTAGAAGAACGAATAATTGTATCTATGGAGAATGTAGGAGGGAAATTTCGATATAATCCCAGTTGTTTTTCCAGATGATTGGTTGGAAGCAGTGCATTTATGGCGCAAGGACAATATTTTATTATAAAGAATAAATTAAAATTTTGTTGAGTTGCATACTTGCGCAGTAATTGAGTAGTATATATATATAAATAGTGATATAGAAATATATAATCATATCAGTGTTTTCGAAGAAGTATGTTAGCAGCTCCAAGACAAAACGGCACTATATAAAGACAATATTTATCATAAGTTTAAGAAATTGGATTGATTGTTTGTTTGGCTTTTTTATGGCGCAAGAGCATCTGGGCTATACTGCGCCAAATTGGATTGAATTCTAAGCAACTAAATATCTGAAATTAATGGTATGACAGCCACATCTATACGAAATATAGTGGGAAAATTAAATTTTTTTAAGCTTTAAATTATTCCTGGAAAGATTGGTTAGATGAAGTGTATTTATGGTGCAAGGACAATAAATTTTTAAGAAGAAATTTAGAATTTAGTGACATTGCAGAACCCAAGTTTCATTATTTATTATAGATAGTGTAGATGTATACAGTCAAATATAGATGTATACTTTTACTAGTGTATTCAAAGAAGTAAAGTTCACAGATAAAAAAAACATTACATCATATGGATATTAAATATATAATATTCTGAATGAGCGGATTAGACAAAGCCCATAGCAGGAATCAACGGCCGATAATTCCACAATAGTTAAACAAGAGTGCACAATCAAAATGGAATTTTTACAATTACCGTACAAGAACTCGTAATTCATAATAAAAAGATCCAAAATTAAACAATTAGACCATATTATAAAATTTACCAATATAGAAACAATACAGGTCTGGGAAGAAAAATAAGCGTAATTATAAATTAAAAAAACACAGACATAGGGGGAAAAAGAGAATTCGAATAACAATAAAATATTTTTATAGAGGACATTAACATAGTTGACGTTGGTAGTTATTAGTAGACGTTAGTAGTTATTAGTAGAGGTTAGTAGTTGACGAATCATACTATATGTTATCGGAGGCGACGATAATTCTATCTTGACCAAATACATATGATAGGGAGATTTGAATATATATGTGACGTCTCACGCTGCTCCTGGATGATTGGTTGGAGGCAGTGCGCATTGAAAGTCACTTTTTGACCAATTCTCCTAACTCCATGTGTCGTGTGTTGTTATACATATCTTCATCTATTTATTATATCTTATTTTTAAAGTTATGTGCGTTTTATTTCATACATATATAAAATAAATTTTAATAACGTTATCTTTTTCATATATTTTTAAAAACATAAATATTTCTTCAGTATTGAGAAAATTAAATGCACCATTTTTATTTTAAATCGCAAAGTTTTGTAACGATGTGTTATAAAGGAGAGAAGGGAACTTACAAATTACGTACGAGAGTGAATTACTCTTATATTGTGGTAATAGAAATTTTACTGTTAATGGAGCCCAATAGTAAATTTGTACACAGCCCCTGAAAGGAAAAAGAGGGATATGGCTGAAATCGGGGTGATCTTAGCCTGGAGGGAGACTAATTTTAATCGAAAAAAGCGAACCCCGCAAAAGCGACAAGATTCCCATCCCCGCAAAAGCGACAAGATTCCCATCCCCCGCAAAAGCGACAAGATTCCCATCCCCCGCAAAAGCAACAAGATTCCCATCCCCCGCAAAAGCGACGGTTTCGGCAAAAATTAACATTTGTTAATATACGAAAATAAGACAAATGGCACCTCTCCACCGTGCTTACGTAATATTTGAACGCTCCCATATGCTAACGCTGCCCCCTATTAACATAAGCATCTATAATCTCCAACGCAGTCGACTCTGAACTTTATTCTTTTTGAATTAATTTTTTTGTAATAATTTTTAATTACAAATCTTTATCCAGTCACAGATTTTGGTTTCCTAAGTACAGTCAGTATCCAATAAAACTCATATTAACATTCATACGGTTCTGTTAATACGCAAAATAGTATGTTTCCGGTGACGATAAATTTCTGCAATAACGTGACATTCCATCTTCATGCTTTTTCATCTTTCTGGAAGAGAGCCTCGCAACAAGCTTTGGCTTTAGGCTTTCGCCCATTTCTAACCTAGAAATCGGCTTGTCAGACACTAATAATTGAATTTCAGTTCGAATGTTTTGTGTTTCACCCAAGCTAGTTTTACTTTCCAAATGAAACCAATTAGAGTCATCGAGGGAAGAGATCTAATTTTTTTGAGAAATTCGAACTTCTGCAGCCTAAAGAATCATACTCGAAACTGTGCCGGATACTAGAAAAATGACATGCACTTTACTGCTTAATAGGAGTCGAACCCAGGTTTTCCGCACCGCAAATAAGTGTTTACCTCTACGCTACCATGGCGGCCATTCAGACAATTCAATTTACATGTCCCTATATAATTGTTTATGATCCAATACTTTACTCGAATTAAATAAAAATTGTGTGCTATTATTAAAAGAAAAATTGCGTAGTTTCAGAAAAGAGGTGGTTTAGAAATTAGATATTAAGTTGCTATTTTTTTAACTCTAAGAATGCACCGTCATCCGAGCAATGAACATCAAAGCAAATGTTTTCCACACGTCATTATCACCAGAAAGCAATTGCTGAGTGTGGGCTATCTTATATGGATAAAATCTCACGACATTTCTCATAACTCTCTACACTGTCGTATATGGCATGTTCAATTCCCGTGATATCGCACATGCACTACTGCTACCATGTGCACTTGCTGTAGTTACAACTTCAAGTTGCTTCACGGTCTTGTCCTGGTTTAACGGCGAATGTTCTGATCTCTTCAAAATACAAGATCATTTTTCGAAGATTTGTAATTATCAGAGGGTTTATGCGTAAACTTTTTACCTGTCAAAATTCTTTAAATACAGCAGAAACATTGCTATTTTATTGATAAAAGAGCTTAACAAGTAACGCGCGATCTGGTAAAGTAAGTTTCATGACGGAGTCCTCGTATGGTGAAAAAATGCCTCACGACTCCTTATATAGGCAGAGGATGTTGCGCATGTTAAGTAATATATAAATTGCCTGCTCCGCAGCGCCATTTCCTTCCCTAGCAGCTGAAATATGAACTTATTTTTTTCTTTCAGAAATCGAAACCGCATACTTAGGGGAGCATATGTACTAAAAAGTTGGGTGAAGTTGGCCGAGTAGTTTTCCCTACAGAGGTCTAAACACCCCCTGTTTAATTTGGATCACCCGGTATATAGAATAGCCAGATGGGGCATCTGAGCCCAATCCCCCCCGGCTTGGCTACGTGACTAGTAACTCCCCATCCTATGAACTTTCTGTGTGTGTGTGCTAACGTTAAGGACGTTTTATGTGATTCTCTAATCTACGAAATTGTTTTAAAGTTTTTTTTTATTTAGTATCTGTTTTCTCACTCTCATCTGATTTGATCACGTGTCTTTTTATTATGTTTAATATTATTTTACATTTCTGTGGGGGTGTAGAATAACCTTTGCTGTCCTTGCGCCATAAAAATGTAGTCACTCAGCTAACTGAAGTCATATTCAGTCGTTTCAGAAATTTATCAACGTAAGATAAAAGAATTCGGGTATCTTATAGTTGCCTCGACTTGAAAATTTCTGCCGAATATAAAGCGACAAAAAAGCTCGTAATTTAGCTTCATAATTAAGAACGATTTATCTCAAAATATATGTTGCTATTTTTCATAGAGATGTGAAAGGTCAGCATACATTAAAAATTCTGTTAAATTAAAAAGCAACGCAAACAGCTTTCAAACAAATCAAAAGTGTATGCAACATATGCGTCAGACTTGTAATAACACAAGAAGGCGTAAAAAAAGGAATAAATTGCAGATTGAGTGGACACAAAGCGCCATTCCTGAATTAAGAAATCTTAACCCGTTAACCGGGAATAAAATTTTGTGAAACTCGTTTCACACTGGGGACTTTTTTTCACAGTGATAAGTAATGTCATCACACCATCACGCTAGGATTAAATATATAAGAACTACATAAAACGTAATGCGTTCAACATAATACGGTTAATTTTAATGACGAAAAATGTCGTCATTCGCATTTTGGTAGTCCTCCGGGCACGACGAAAAATATCGTCATACCCAGTTAGCAGGTTAAAGGACAAATTGGCTGGGTACATTTCAAGGAAGGTTGTGACAAGCTTTTTTTTGGTAAAGACGCCAACAAATTAACGAATATGAGAGAAATGCTCCTTTAAAATAATTAAATGAATACGCATTTGTAAGAAAACAGTTTAGGAGAGAGAGCCTATTAAAGGATGTAAGTATTGAAGAGATTTATAAAGGTCTTTATCCAAAAGCATAAATCACCATAGCTTACGAGGGGAATGAAATTCTAGGGTGAGTTTAAAGTGGGAGTAAAATTAACTTTTTTTAGTTCAATTCCAGTCTATTTTGCATTAAAAGCTGAAATCATAAAATTGGATCTAATAGCATGTTAATACTGGCGTACGCAGGGGGTGTTAATGGGGATTGTAACCCCCCATTGCAATGAAATTTTGTATATTTAACATAGGAATATGTGAGTTGTAGCTCTGTAACCCCGCCCCATTGAGCACATAACCCGTCCCTTATTAGCTTTCTACGTACGCCTAATCATGTTAGTAAAATTGGAAATGACGTCTCTTTACAGCAGCCTTTGCTTTCTACATTGGGAAATACATTTTTCAAAGCGTCGCCTTTGATTTGGTAAGTTTTATTTGACCTTCTTGTTCAAAAGAAATAAATCGTTGGATTTCAAAAGCTCCATGAGTGCGCTGTCAGGTTTTCTGCCCATATCATGTCAGTTTCGAAAGGAATTTACGAGAACTATTTAGCCAAAAATCCATCTTAATCTAATCTTCATCTTGAAAAACCTCAAAGAAGCAATTGTATTTAAAATATTGCCATAATTTGGAAACGAACGTCAAATACTTAACAGGCATTTTGCGCTGTTAACTATGTGTGTGCCAGACATTTGCATTATTTCTTCTATTCCAGGATATTTGAGGCAGCTTGCGATATTTTGGGTATTTGTGATGTTTGCCTTATGTCAGTACATTTCCTGTCGTTTGCAGAGAAGAATTTACTTCATGTTTCTGAAAATAGATTTACAGAAATCCGGTTGTTATGTCGAAAGAGCGTTTGTGGTAAAATATATTATTTTATAAATGTAGACTTCATGAATGCCGTTTTAAATAATTAAAAAAAAAAGTATTATTCATACACATAAATAAAAGTAGAAATCCGTAGTTAAAATCTGAAACAGACAAATGTTCCTCCTGGAAATTGATTGGTTGGTAGGATTTTCAATGCAGCAAGGACAGGTCATGGTGCGCCAAGTGGGGTGAAGCTGTACATACAGTTTTCAGCTGGAAAATGACATGTACTAAATTTTTTTTCATGGTGAGAAAACGTACAAATTATCGACCGTTGCCTATACACAGGGTGTCTCAGCACCAAGGTTACAAACTTTAAAGGGTCATAGTACTCATCAAGATGAACGATATTTGTCATAGAACCTAAGGTCTCAAACCACCCACAGCACCAGTTCTAAAACCGTCCAGCATTCACAAATATTTACAAATAGTGCGTGAAGAGCGCCAGATACTACTCAGGTCAGCTGATCAAGTGCATAGCTGATTAGGACAACGCATGTTGCGCTTCTCATGCACTGGTTGTAAATATTTGTGCATGCTGGACGGTTTTAGAACTGGCGCTGTGGGCGGTTTGCAGCCTTAGATTCTATGACAATTATCGTTCACTTTGATGAGTACTATGACCCCTTGAAGTTTGTAACCCTGGTGCAGAGACACCCTGTATATAAAGACAATAAACTTCCAGTCAAATGTAGAGAAAATGATCGTCTACAGGTTAAAGGCCAAGTGGACAAACTGATGGTGGTGCACGCACATTATAATATTCCGAACGCAGTACATGTGTTTTCTCACTTCTCAGAGGGAGGGCAAATGTCTCTTCCCGTCCACGCTTATGGATCGCTTTCATACGGTATAAAGATTAAATTGAGAGCTATGATTATTCACATACCTGACTAAATTACGCTCCAGTACATTGATGCCACGAGGGAACTAAAAAGCAAATGATTAGCTAGATTTGGCAATTGAAGAGTTCGGAAATACTTATCATAAAGCAACCCAAGGCTTTAAGTTCATAGCCCTAGGTTCGTATAGCGCCTAATTGGACGCACGTAAATTAGTTCGGGGGTTACTTAAAGCGGTTGGTTCAGTTTCAACACATCAATTTCACTCCAAGCTAACTGCATTAAAAACTCCCTTAAAAGTAAACAACAGTTCGTAAAATTATATGCACACAAATACCATTTTTATAAATAAGCGCTTCGTGTACTACTTTGCGGTAAAGAAGAATTAAAGTATCTATTGCGGATATTATTCCATCGTCCTTTGGAAGAACATTCTTCGCTTTTTCCAAAGATACAACATCTTTTAACATACACTTATAAACAGAAGCAGGAACCCATTATTTATGGCCTGCGGGTCAGCAATTTCAGCGACTTGAATAATTTTATTCACCCGATCGACACAGAGGTAGCTGGAGATATATTTGCGCACACAAAAATTAGCATAATGAAGTGTGAATAAAGAACTTATATTGTGTATATGTACACTTATGCATGAAACGATTAAAAGACTGTATCGTTCTTTAATCGTTTTATTTCTCAGAACAAAATTTTTTAATTTGTGTTCATTTTCGTTTCATTTCCCAAGGTTTAAATCGTTTTTTTTTTTTTTTGGGCAAGCGTCAATAACAGTATACAGATCTTCATTTAGTCTGCAAAGTATAGAATCAAATTATGCTGAAACAACTTAAAGCTACAATACATTCCACATTGTTCGGCGCAGAATAACCCTCGCTGTCCTTGCGCCATAAAACTACAACCAACCAATCAACCAACAAAAATACAATACATGAGCCATACTGACTAGATAAATATGACTATGGAAAGATATAAAATACGTATAATTAACAGATAAATATTAATTGACTATAAATAAATAAATAAAATAAAATAAATTGACTTAAAACAAATCAGTGTTTTGACGCCTTGCCTGGGCAGCATTGAGAAAAGACTAAAAAGTCTGACAAAAGCTCATGCAGGCCAGATAAACGACTGGAGGGCAAGTTTGTGTTCGACACAGCATGGTTATGGATCTGTAAGAAAAATACGAAACAATTTTTTAAAAAATCATAACAGAATTGCAAGATTTAAGCTCAGGTGGCAAAATATTCCAAAGACGTGGACTCAAAGCTCCAATGCGCGACAAACCAAAGTTTGTCCGCGTGTAACAAGTTCTTAATTATGGTGTCCGAGTCGTGGATTTATTATGTTCAGGTTGGATAAGAGGAGGAATATCAACTATAACATCTGCTCTCGTATATTGAAACGTAAAGATAGCAATTCTATGATTAATTTATCCATGATTATTATACCAAAATGCTTGGCGATAGCGGCAGGGTAAAGTGAGACATCAGGAACAATCAGCCTCAAAAATCGGCTCTGAAGCGTCACAAGTTGTTGTAGATTTTAGTCGCTTTATAAAAAAACAATAATTTATGTAAGAAAAAAAAAGAGTCATATAAACTAACGCGAGAATATAAGGAGGTAAAAAATGGTTGATGCATCGGATAACACCAAGATTTTTGCTAACCTTGGAGTATATTGAATGTATCGGAAAATTCCATCTGAGGTTCGATTAAAGGACGCTCCCAGGGAATTTTGTTTCGCGTGAGAATGAGAGAACATCATTGGCTATTACAATCGAAAGTTGATCAATATTTATATTGTGCTTGAGAGTAAATGATAAACATTTAGTCTTCTTTGCATTAAGAGTAAGAAAAGTTTAACTGAAGAAGTCGGTGTAATATTTAGCTGCGAAGCTGGCCTTTTGAATGAGATTGTTAATACTTTGTCCAAGGCAAATGCACTTATATCATCAGCATAACAAATTAATTTAAAACAGGAAGGAATAAAAAAATATCATTTATATAAAAAATAAATAATAACGGACCCAGAATAGGACCCTGGGGGATGCCTAAAAGTATATTTTTCATAGAAGACTGAGAATTGCCCATATTGGCTGGTAACCATAAGTAATGAAATTCTGTCTCAATGCCACATGAGATAAGAAAGTCCCATGAAATAAATAGAAAAGTAGGAAAAAGAAAACAAGGAAAAGTACACAAAATTATATAATATAGAAAGGAAAAGAGAGAAAACAAAAAGTAAGACTAAAAGAAAGAACATAAAGCTTTTGCACTCCGCTGGTGCTATTACGATGCCAATGGCATTGAGTCACTAATATTGAAATTTTTTTGGAGTGCAAAGTGATATAACGCTTACAACTCCAAGAAGATTTTAATGTCAGCAACTGTGGAGCAACTATATAGCCTCATTTCTTTCGATTAGAAACGTGTTGCTTTTATTTTTGCCAGCAGTATACATTAGGAGAGTAAGTCAGTGAAAAAATATATATATATATATACAGAATATAAAGTAGTTCAAAGCGCAAAATAGTCTTATGGAATAGTAAAAAATAGTTCAAAATAGTCTTATCAAATAGCCTTATGGAAAATATTAAAGATCTTTCGTAGAAAATAGCTATATTGTTCTTAAGTTTGTTATATAAGATTTAAAGAGTTCAGAATTTTTTTGTTGTAATACTAAAATTTAAGGATAAAATGATGCTAACATTTAAATCGAAAAACTAAATAAATCATCGGGCAATTTTTTGAAATAGGAGACCCCTTTGGGTTTGAAAACAAGTAAAAATTCCGTCCATGAAACACGTGTTTTGGGAGGGGAGAGGTGGATGGGGATAGGTGATTTATATGCCTTGGGTGGAGTCTTTGTGGCTAATAAATTTTCTGTAAGGGGACGTTTAGATATTACGCCATTCACAGCGTTTGGGGAATACTTACACGTATATTTCCGTACTTCCTACACGTCTCCTAAGGGAATTTGTCAAAAACTACAAGTTCTGGGTCGTTCTTACCTTTTGATGTATCGCTTTTTACGATTGGTTGTACTGGGGAATCTTTTTTATACATTTTGTATTGAGCATACATTCGAGAAAGAATTATCTGATGTAGTTTGTGTCATTCGATTGGACATATAAATTATATCTGTCAACAGGGGAGTCACCAAGTCATTTTAGAAGTGGGGTAGGAGGCGTAAATAAGGTGAGCTGTCATCGTCACCGAATTAACTAGCCTCGTTAGTGCGATACTTGCAGCTCCATAATATTTCTTTTATTTTACCCGACTGTAAAATTTGCTCAAAATGTAAGGATTTCATTGCGCTTTTTTGTTTTTTGAAATGGGTTAAATTCATAGACTTGGTGATTTAATGTTATTGAACCCATCTCATGGGCGGATTTGCAATTTATTATTAATAATAATAATTCATTTTCCACGAGTTCGACACGCGACCCCCGCGGAGGGAGACAGTAGAAAAAGGCCAACAAAGAAGGCCTGACGAGCCCGCTGCCGCTCCTAGGCTATTTTTGCCGTCCAAATGCTATTTTTTGCCGCCCTTTCCTACCGTCTTCAAGCAGTGGCTGGAATATAAAAATTGTTACATTCAATGTAAAAACAAACAAAACCATAAATTGAAACACAAATATTAAAGAATATAAACTTACATTGAAGTCTGGCGCAGTATAGCCCAGATGCTCTTGCGCCATAAAACATCCAAACAAACATACATTGAAGTATTTTTTTTTTTGGTATATAATAAATCAAATTCAATTTTATTGAAATAAATTTTAATTTTAGCAAAAAATAAATAAAAGCCTATCGAACACTGGTATTTAAATGGAAAACATGACGTCCTGCTCTCTCTTCTTGGCGAAACATTTCATTATATCATCGTATGGTATTAATTTTGTTATATCGGACTCTATGCACAAAATTTTGCCGCTCTAGTGTATGTACAGCCTATTGGGAAATAAAGCACTACATCATCTCAGTTATTGGTTGTGTTATATGTTGCGAAGACGGCAATGTCTGCGCAGCAATGGAGGAAGACTCACCGAATAACCAATCATACTAAATATTTAAATTATATAATATAATTGTAAAATAATGTAACTACATGGCTTTGGACGTTTATAAATGTATCGTGGTTTGGAAATCGTTAATCAGATCCTACATTACTCGCGTGTAACCCCATGTACAAACATCGCCGAGTGGAGCGCCAGTTCTACATCACTGGCCTATGCTTGTACTCCCGCTTATTCGCGAGTGGGGCGAGCCCGGCTTTATGAAACATTAATTTCATCTCGGGGTGACAAAGCGAATCTTGGATAATTTTAGCACATTGAAATTTTCGAAACAGTTTAGTTTTAAACCACGGGCACCGTTAGCAGGGGAGGGACAGGGGGACCCGTTCCCCCAATGTTGGTATTAGAGTTCCATATCCCCTTCCAATTTCAAACAAAATGCCTTCTACTGGTATATTGTCCCCCCCCCCAATATTTTTACGCCGTCGGCGCTCATGTTTTAAATAACAGTATTGAAAACAGCAGGTAACGCAACGAGTATTGCCTTAGGGTAGGACTTCGGCCGTGGTGACCGAAGTTCGGAACTTCCGTTAACTGTATGTTCAGCTTGCCAACACGTCTGGCCAACGTGGTTAGATTAAGGCCGATTCCTCTGTACTTCTTCCACCGTACTACGTGTATGTGTGATAACAGGGAGACTTCCACCCTGAAGTGGATTGAAATCATATAAAGTAAATGAATACAAAATTAATATAAAATAAAGTAAATAATTTTTATCACGTGTTTCTGCGCTTTCACTTCAAAACACCACTATATGCAGCATAAAAATTATAATATTAAATTAAATTAATATTATTACAATTTTTAATGATCGTGAGATATTTATTGTGTGTTCGCGCAGACCTGACGCCTGATACCTTTAGCAGACGGGTTAGTCCATTGCAGTTTAGGGAAGGGCGTCTTGCCGAAACTGGTTTTTCGCGCGGGAAAAACCAGTTCCTCCAAGACGGCCTTCCCTAAACTGCAATGGACTAACCCGTCTGCTAACGGTATCACGCGCCAACTGAGCGCGAATGCACAGTACTATCCTTCTCTTAATTTCACTAATCCTATTTTATTTTTTTTCCCCTTTCGAATCCCAACTTTTGTCGCCATCGTTTTGTTGCCTATCTATAAGAGATTTTTATGTTCAATTTTTATAAAGAAAAAACGATAATAAAGCCATATAATCCGCTTCGAGTTTAAGCTTTCTGCTTAGAATAGGGCGACATCGAAAACCATTACGCAAAACGAAGCCTAACAACGATGTCACGTCTCTAAATGTGTTTTTCTCGAATAAAAAGACGAATGTCTCTTTCTTTTCGGGCTCGTCCTTGTCAGTCGTCAGCTTATTAGGGAAAAAGATCATTAACTTCCAGTAGAGAGGTGGTTCCCGTTACTTCGCATGGAAAAGGTCCCTATAGCCTCTGTAAGAAAAGGGTTCACATGCTGCTCTGACCTCTGCTTGGAGATTTAAAACGCAATTACCGCGTTTGCTTAAAAAGGGTAAATATGAAGGGTTGGATCTTTTATTGCAATTATTTAATTCCAATAGCAACGTGTAAACGCAATTGCATTTTCATTGTTATGAGCAGAGCATAAATATTTACTGTCCGGATCTTTACGTAAGTCCTCTTAGAAAAATCAATTGTATGTAGATCTATTTAACTCTATAAGCGTTATTATTTTACATATTATTGTATTATAATTAATATATTAATATTATAAACTGACGTTTGTAAAAATTGCAACACCATGAAGGACTTGTCCGAATTGAATGAAATTTATTGTACAAACGAGCTGTATTCATACAAATAAACGATTAAAATTACAAAGCAAAACATAATAATATTACATGTGGACAATCAGTATTTGGTGAAGCCACCACGCGCTGCAATAAGGGACTTCGTCCATTATGACGTTGGATAATGCACTCCGGAAGGTGGCGTTCACCGGTATAGCGTCTAACACAGATGCGGCCATCACTGTACCCCAAATTAAAGCGGGATTCATCAGAAAACACCACTTGTTGCCAATCAGCACGCCAGTCTCTATGTCCATGAGCCCACTGTAGCCGCAGGCACCGATGGTTTTGCGTCAGGAGGATCCTGTATAAAGGAACTCTTGCACGCAGTCCACGGTGCAGTAGACGCCGACGAATTGATGAAGCACACAATGATACACCTGTAGCAGTGCACCAACGTTCTGCCAACTGTCCAGATGCAGCAAAACGGTCCTTCACCACCATGCGGACCAGGTGTCTATCATCCCGTGCTGACGTCACCTTTCTGCGTCCACTCCCGGATTTCTGAGTTGTCTGGTTCTCTTGAACCCACTGCTCCCACACTCGCATCACTTTACTGCTGTTACGCCCCATACGAGCTGCTATTGCATGATAAGAAAACCCTCCTTCACGAAGGCCGATCATTCGTCCCCGTTCAAACTCCGTAACTTGCTGAAATGTCGCCCTCTTTCTTCGTAGAGGCATAGTGACGTCTCACGTAACGTTTACCACTAGCAGATAACCATACACGCCCCGCTACAGCCCTCTATTTATACGGATCCATCAGCAGTTCAGAGGGCGCTGTTCAGCCCACGCATGCCTGATGCTTCTGAAATTCTAATCATTTGAATAGCATACCCGAATTTGCATTTCCTGAAATTTTCAGCTTAATCACATGCTACTTCATGGTGTTGCAATTTTTACAAACATGAGTTTATTATACTGATGAAATAATTCGTTTAATTAAGCAATTCTACTCAGTTCTAATTAAACTGAAATTAACATTAAAAATAAAACCGTGCAAACAAATACTGAGTTTTCATTATGTGTTATTTGTAATGAAATTATATATTTGCGATTAATAATAAAATTAACTATTAATAGGTTTATTAATTAGTAATTTTATTTATTTACTCGAATTTTATGTATATTGTAATGGGTTTGTATTACCATTTCATTGCCCTTATATTCGCGCAGATTGAAGCATAATTTTAAATAGACCAAGCGTGGTTAAATATTAAATATTACGCCTACGGTGACATAATCACTATCTAATTCAATATCAAGGCAGGCAGGCCCGGCGCGACTGTATAGGCGAACTAGGCGGTCACCTAGGGCGGCACCACGACAGATTTTTTTAAAGATATTTAGTGCTGTTGGATGATTTAGATAATCTTGGCAATAAATAAATGGAACTGATTGGGTTATTTTCGATCTTCACCAGTATTTACTCTTCCTTATATATATCTCTTTTATCCATTTTTTCTACACCCTCAAATTCTTGTTCTTTTACATTAATAAATTTTCTTCTATTCAATTTATGGAACGCTGCATAATATTACCCATTACCGCTGCCTCACTAAAGACCTGGAGAACGCTTTTTCTTTTCGATAGTTTGCGCACTATTACAAGCATGAGGATTACAATTTTCTTCTTTAACAGTAAAATCAGACTTTTTTTTAATAATTTACTACATACTTTGTAATAATTTATTACATACTTCGTTTTAACCAGAACTACAGTGAGAGGGAGAAATGTACCCTATGTTTTTCGCATTTGTTACACGATGTATTGGGGTGTCGATTTTTTTACGGGAGGGGGGGTCGCAAACGTCGTTTGCCTATTTGCGGCATATTTGCTTGCGCCGAGCTTGAAGGCAGGCAATAAAACATCAAGTTCCACGTCTTCATTGAGGTGCGCTTTCTACCTCGAAAAATATTTATGATTCGAAGAACCGAAGGTAGTAAATAACACTTTGATAATTTGATTTAAAGTCTGTGCTATGAAAAACGAAACAAAATACTGTCTCTCCTTTCGACTTGGCCTACGTACAATCGGGTGTATTCGACAACTATGGAAATAGAATACCACGGGCGTATGCAAGGGAGGGTTGCTGGATTTTAACCTCCATTACGAAACAATTTTATACATATATGCACATAGATATATCATACCCAGGTCTTAGAAGTGAAACAACTCAAAATTTATCGGTCGCGTTTCGATCAATTTTAAATTACGGAACACCGAATAGACTATGGTGGAACAACCTGCTGGCGCAGTATAGCCCAAATGCTCTTGCGCCATAAAATATCCAAACAAACAAACAAAACTACCTGCGTACTTAGGTTTCACACGGAAACTATTGGGAGGTTAGATGTGTCGTTTCTTCTGAAGACAGATATGATGTTATTTATCTTAATGACGTTTCAGATGGAATTGTCAAATTTGTGAGTTATGCCACTTCTGAAGCGGGGGTGCGATATGAAGATTTAGCTCTGTAACCCCCTTGTCCTTATGAAATTTCTCTACATTCCGGATTTGATTCCCGGCCGTATACAGTATTTACTTGTATTTTTCCCTACAGAACTGTAGTCCGGGGGTTGACTCTTAAAGTTTCAAAGGTGCTTTAGTGGTTGTAATCATCCCCTGCCCGGCCGCTGGTTTGGGTTCCACTTTAAGCAAGCGTGCTTGTATGTAAATATATTGTGGTTCCGAGATTAGCCTAAGCCAAGGGTCTTCAACCTTTTTCAGTCCGAGGGCCAATTTTGCCTATTCTTGTTGGCCCACGAGCCGCACCAATGTACCAGTAATATAGAGACTGAACAAAGGCGAATCCAGGGGGCATGTCCTCGACCACCCACTCCCGCTTAGTCTTTTCTTTTCTAAGATCGCTATATTTCATATTATTTTCGGGCTCGGGTTCAAATTTCCACGAAGTATTTCGGGCTCAGGCGGGCTCAAGTTGCAAGTTTTCGGGCTCGGGCTTCGAAATAAGAGCCCGAACTCATCTCTATCAGACGGTTGGGAAGATGTCCTTATCGATATATTTAAAATAGAATTCAGGGAGTCTTAAGTTGATTTTTTTTTTAAATCACTATTGCAGTGCAAATAAATAGAACTATCCCTCCCCCCCTTAGTATCCATCTACGCTAGAAAACTAAAGTAAAACAAGATTGAGTGGTCCGCGTGTTCTCTAGCGTTTAAAGATATTTATTACGAAATGTGAATGGAATAAAATACATAGATTTAAAACTCAGAGGAAGCAAGAGGGGTTATTTTTGTGTGAAACCGTTTGTATTATTTCATCAGACGGCGGGCCGCGGGTTGAAGACCCCCATGCTAAGTCATCGGTCCTATCCTGGATGACGTATGGGGCCGTTTTGAGATGTAAACTAGTCTTTGATTTCCTAAGCAGGGCCGCCGTTTAGGGGCATACATGTACCTCGATACTGCAGCCGAAAGGTTTTAGGGGCCGCGATGCTTATTTATTTATTTATTTTTACCCGGCCCGAATTGATGGGGCACGATGATGAATACATTTTCGTCAAAGGGCCCATTGAGAAAATTGGTACCGGAGTCCGTTATTGTTAGAGGCTACCCTGTTCCCAGGTAAAGAGGTTCCGACGCGTTCATCTAGTACGCCGTTAATCAGGGTTCGACTCCCAACAGTGTACTAAGAACGCTTACTCCGAGATCTCATAAAAAGATCGCACTGCTCACTGTAGTCCGGGGTTTGGTTCCCTAGGCCATAAGAGGTTCGGATTCCTCGGAAAACAGTAGGTCCCGGCGCAGCATGACCATTGTAGTCTTTGAGCCGTAAAACCACAAACAAGCTTTTAAATAATGATGGAGTTCGTTCGTTTGGATTTTTATGGCGCAAGAGCATCTGGGCTATACTGCGCCAAATGAAGTAATAAAAGTGTAATCTTCTATATCTCTTTACTTACAATCTCTATGTATCTAATACGCGTTTGAGTTGACTAAGAAATGGACTTTATATTAATAATTATATTATCCTCATATAATATAATTATTAATATATAAAGTCCATTACTTAATCAACTCAAACGTGTATGAAATGGACTTTATGGAGATGAAGAAAGCCTCTCCAAGTGCGTTCCTCATCTTTTTCCTGAGCAATTCGTTCCCACATAACTTCAACCTGTTTTCTTATTTCATCTAGCCAGCGGACGTTTCCTACGGCCTTTGGAATCTAGTTGAAATTCGTTGTCCATCGTTGCCCAGTTCTCCTTGCGTTATTCCCGGCCCAAGTGTTATTCAAATTAAATTTCGAAGTTCGGCTTCATAAATATCGTACTGAGCTGCCTGTCCATTAAATCTGTTAACGAACTCCTCGCTCTCCCCATCCATTATGGACAACTTCATGTCCATAGCTGAAGAAATAATAAAAATAGAAATGGAAGAGTACTCTGCAAGGCGAATCTTAGAAAGGAAAACGAGAGAGAGTCGAATTTTAGACCATGATAGATAAGAGTGTGCAACTGGATATGGTGGATGGCTTACTATGAGATAGCTAGGATTTCGAATCCCCCCCACCTCTTGTCCCCAAATGCGATAATACTTGCTTTGTAGACAGTGACGCCATGCAGTTAAGACCGCAAATAATACTTAAAGGATCTTTGACTCTGCCCGTTTCACCAGGGCGGGGCAAGAATGACGTCTTAATACGCAATGAACTAATAATACATACGACATGGAAGTTCAGTACTGCATTGGAAATTACATTTTTAAAATGCTATCATATTTATTTTTGCGTTTATACGATGAATAAGAACAAAGGACACATGGTGTTGTCTCTTCTTATCTAACGCCTTCATCGTTCCCACACAAAACATCCAGACAGGGTAGCGCCATTTGGTCTAGTACAGGGGTCTTTAACCCGCGGGCCACATGCGACCCGCCAGTTCAGGAAAAAATACAAATTAGTTCGCACACAAAAATACTGCCCTTTGCTGCTTCTGAGTCTGAAATCTATGTATTTTATTTCGTCCATATTTCGTAATAAATATCTTAAAACGCTAGAGAACTAAAGTAGTACGTGATTTTCCGCAATCGTGTTTCATTTTAGTTCTCAGGCTTATATGGACATTAGGAGTAGTTTTATTTATTTGCAGTGCAACAGTGATTTTAAAGGAATTCAACTTAGGACTCGTTGAATTCTATTCTAAATATGTCGATAAGAACATCTTCCCAACCATCTGACTGCATGCTCTGAAAATTATGTCGTTATTTGGAAACATTTACATCTACGCATAGGCGTGTGCAGAAAATTTATAAGGGGGTTACAGGCTTACAATGGGGGGTACAGAGTTAAAACGTCATATATCATATGTATATACGGTAAACATCGGTTATAACGACATTCAGGGGACCGTGGAAATTCGATCGTTATAAACGATATCTTTTTAAAATCATAGTAGCCTATAGTATAATACACTGTAGAGTTTTATAAATTATTTTGATAGTAAAAAGTATTAAATTTTTTACTGAAAAATGTTGAAGACTCCTTTATCTATTTATTACATCACAAACGTAGTAAATATTCCATACTTTTTTTTTTTTGTAAAACTTAATGAGATTATGCTAGTAACGTCACAAGAAATGCACATTTTCCTTCTTCCAATGCATCATGAATGGACAAAATGTAATAACATAATTCAAACATTTTTATTATTTGAAATGTTTTATTGGATGTCTGTTATGTTCTAAGACTTTTTCAATTGATCTTGGGAGATCATACCTCCAAATTCCGGTACCCATTTATATACTCCGTTCGCGGAAAGTTGACCGATGGTAACGTTAGAATTCACGGGAGCTGACGCCACAAACAGGCTAGTTCATTACAGCAGAGGGGAGGACGTCATTACAGAACTGATTTTTAGCGAACGTTTTCCTGCGCCAAAAAACAGTTTTGATCTAAAAAACTCTGGTTTTGGTCTTAAAAACTGAAATGACGTCCTCCCCTCTGCTGTAATGAACTAGCCCGTTTGTGACGTCAGCTCCCGTGATTTCTAACGGTACCATCGGTCAACTTTCCGCGAACGAACTATACGTCCAATCTTATTCGGGGCTGAGAGTCAGTAGGCGAGCAAAACCATAGATATCTGTGATGTTAGAACACTTGTACACGTAATTAGAATAAGGATGTTTGTATATCTTTGCTTTTTTTCTTTAATATATAATTTGAGTAAAGTAATATGGCTTCAAAACTTACTCAATATAATTTATGATTTTACATTTTTTTAAATTTATTTATTTATTAAGAGTTTGTTTGCTCCGGCAAAAATTTTTGCTGGTTCCACAACCTTGAATACCCTTGCGCCGTAAAACACAAATAATAATATTAAAAGTCATTGTGACGACAATACCATGCTGAAAACGCAAGTTTTCGTTTTATCACCGAAGTTAAGCAGCATCGGGCGCGGTCAGTACTTGGGAGGGTGACCACCTGGGAACAACACCGTGTGCTGTTAGGCAAATTTTAGAGGGTTTCAATAAATATTGAAATTCTATGTTTTTCTTGTGTTTTTACTGTTTTTCTGTCTGTCTGTCGACAAGAAAAAGGGTAAGGTAAAGGTCTTTCACAAATATAACAATGATAGCCATTTTATTGCTATAGAGACCCTATATGATGTTTAGAATTACATATTAGGGGTCATGTACATATTGCATTATGCATTAAGAACTGTGTGGGTATTGACAAGTATTACATTAGTGGAATTTTTATGACGTAAAGACAGCGAATGACATGCTGCGCCAATAATTTATTAGGGGCTGTTCACATATTGAATTTTGTACTAGGCTCTGATCACATAGTGCATAACATACTAGACATATTGAATTAGGCTCTAGGGATCGTTCCTCATATTGCATTTTGTACTGTATGTATTTAATTAAGCATTGAGGACCATTCACATATTGCATAATATACTATAGGCTGTTCACACAAATATGTATTAGGAACCATTCACATATTGCATTTTGTTCAGTATGTATTGGATTAAGTATCGGGGACCATTCACATATTACATATTGTATCACAGGCTGTTCACACATTAAATTATGTATTAGGGACCATTCACATGTTGCATTTTGTATTATATGTAGTGAATTAAGCACTGGGGACCATTAACATATTGCACTTTGCACTATATGCATTGAATTAAGTATTGGAGACCAACTGTTTTTGTTTTGGCTGTCTCTGTCCACAATAAAAGTAAAGGTCTTCCATAAATACTTCGTATTGAAATCTTTTCAAAATTTTGAAACTGTTTCAATTTTTTGAACTCGGTTGAATCTTTTGAATTCAGTTCAAAGTTTTGAATTGAATTTCATAAAATTTAGCCCCTGGCGGCCAAATTGGGAACTAATTGCTTATATTTAGTTAATGGGGGGTGAAAATTTTCAAATTTGGACAGAGCGATCAGGCAGCCATTCTCGTCACAGATTCCTAATTTGAAGTCAATCTGCGTATTCTCGGCCGAGTTTATCTCTAATGAGAGCTAGAGCTTCGTCATTAATTTTAATCGATTCGTTTCAATGAGTTACATATAGATGAAATTTTTTAAACATATAGGACAATTCTTTCACTGTGTAAATAGCGGTGGAAGAACAGAATTTGAAAGTTTTGATAGCCTGAAATTGGCGATTTCGAGTTTGGAAGTAAACCACAGCTCGTCAAGTTTCAACTCGCCAAGTTCGAACTCGCCAAATTTGAATTTTCAACTTGTCAAAATTTTGGCGAGTTGGAAAGTGAACTACAACTCGTCACTTTCGACTCCCAGCAGTGCAAAGAACGCTTACTCAGAGATCTCATAAAGATCGCACTGCTCACTGTAGTCCGGGGTTTGGTTCCCTAGGCCTTAAGAGGTTCGGATTCCTCGGAAAACAGTAGGTCCCGGCGCAGCATGACCACTGTAGTCCTTGAGCCCTAAAACAACAAACAAACAAAATTTGGAAGTTTTGCGAGATGGAAATTGGCGATTTGGAATTTGGATGTAAATTACAACTCGCCAACTTCCAACTCTCCAGCTTCAATTTTCAACTGCCAAATTTTTGGCGAGTTGGAATTTGGAAGTTTTGTGAGATAAGCTCCTTAGAAATTGGCGATTTGGCAGTTGGAAGGAAACTATAACTCGCCAATTTCCAACTGGTCAAATTCCAATTTGCCAACTTTAAATTTTCAACTCGCCAAAATTTATTGAAAAAAGCAAAACAATCACAGATTCAACGTTAATTGAAACATTCTAAATTTAAATACCAACCTTAGTTGATTTTCTTTTACTTGCTTGTTTTTAGTCTCACCTTGTTTGGCGCAAAATGACCCTTACTGTCCTTGCGCCATAAAAGTGCAACCAACCAACCAACCAACCAACCAACCACCCAACCAAAACTCACTGTAATAATAATTTTACGATGCATTCACTCTCATGTGGAAATTCGGTTCTTTCCATTGTAACTATCATATATATATAACTATTTATATGAATGATATATATATATATATATATATATGGCCTGCAAAAGGGTTGCTGGTATCTAACTGGAAGGAGACCCACACGCTGAACGTATGTGACGATGTGTGGAACCGGCCAGGCCAGTAACCTAGTGTCCTACCCCGCCTTCAAGTGGTGCAGGCTGAGCTTTCTATTTATGTGGCAAATTAATATTTGCTGCACGGATAGAAAGGCGGAAGGGGAGGGCTAATTCACCAACCCGTCTAGCCAGCGTGGTGAAATTATGGCTAATTCCTCCATTATGTTGACACACCAGAAACCATGGCCCCTAGTCTCCAGGTGCTGGAGTGCTCCTGATCAAGGCAGCGGTCAGTGTGGCATGAAAGCAGGGGGTGCTAAGAATCACTGGAATGGCCCAGGCTGCCGTTTGTTATTGACCTTGGCTACGTTTAATGGACGATCCCTTGCTTCTGAAGCAAAACTTCAGGAATTGGAAGAGGAACTAGACAAGATCAAATGGGACATTGTAGGACTCAGTGAAGTTAGAAGAAAAGGTGAAGAGTTGGTGGAACTTAAAAGTGGACATTTGTTTTATTATAGAGGAACGGAAACTGGAAGAACAAGTGGTGTTGGCTTCTTAATCAACAAAAGAATTAAAGACTGTCTTCTGGAAGTTGAAAGTACATCAGATCGAGCAGCGAGGCTTGTTGTTCAACTAACCCAGCGATACCAACTTCAAATAGTACAGGTATATGCACCAACATCAAGCCATACCGACGAAGAGGTTGAAGAATTTTATGAAGAAATCAAACAGTTACACACCAAAGGGAAACAACATATCAAGCTCATCATGGGGGATTTCAATGCAAGAATTGGACAACAGGAACAAGGAGAGACATCGGTTGGTAAATACGGATATGGGGAAAGGAATGAACGTGGCGATCAACTCATCGAATTTGCAGAAGCTGAAAACCTTAGCATCATGAATTCATTTTTTAAGAAGAAACCGCAAAGAAAATGGACATGGAAACACCCCAATGGAGGAACCAGCGAAATTGACTATATCCTGGCAAACAAGAAATCAATTATTGAAGATTGCAGCGTACTGAACAGATTTAATACTGGAAGTGATCATCGAATGGTGAGATGTAAAGTGCACTTAAATACTAAATTAGAACGACAGAAGCTCATTAGGAAACAAGTAAGTAAGAGGGTGGATTTAAAGAAATTAAAAGAAAATACCGAGGCATTCAAGTTGGAATTAAAAAATCGCTTTTCTGCACTGGAAGGACTTATTGAAGAAATTGATATCTCAGAAGCAAATGAAAACATTGTTAAGACAATAGTTGAAACTGCTGGGGAAATTGGTGGTGTAACCTGTAAAAAGCACAATAGCAAATTATCTGAGAAGACGAAACAGCTCATGAAAAGGCGAAGAGATATGAAGGTGGACAATCAAAATACCAGTTCCAGGATTGAGTACATAGAACTTTGTAAAACTCTGCGCAAAAGCATGAAAGAAGACATAAGAAAATTCAACTGTGAGCTAGTAAGGAAAGCCATTGAAAATAACAAGAGCCTTAGGGTTGTTAAAGGAAGTTTATCTGTTGGGAAGAAACACATCATTGCATTAAAAGGAGAGGATGGCACCGTAACAAGAAATAGGGAAGAAATACTTAGAAGAGTTGAAGAATTCTACAAAAATCTATACGAAAGTAACAGTGGATTAAACGAAGACATTGAAATAGTCGAAGGAACAGCTCCTAAAATCTTAAAAGAAGAAGTTTCATTTGCAATAAAAAGTATGAAGAAAGGAAGAGCCCCTGGTGATGATGGTATTACATTAGATATCCTAAAAGAAGCTGGAGAATATGTAGAAGACATACTTGCAAAATTCTTTACCAAATGTCTTAACAGCGGTAACATACCAAACCAATGGGATTCTGCAACAGTAATTCTTTTGCATAAAAAAGGTGATAAAGAGGATTTGAAAAATTACCGACCAATTAGCTTGTTACCTGCTATTTATAAAATCTTCACAAAAGTGCTAACACATCGCCTGCAGAAAAAATTAGATGCAGCTCAACCAAGAGAACAAGCTGGATTTCGAAGTGGATTCAGTACAGTGGACCATATTCAAGTATTAAGAGAATTAATTGAAAGAACACATGAATATGAACTTCCATTGTGTGTTGCATTTATTGACTATGAGAAGGCCTTTGACTCTATTAAAACATCAGCAGTCATCAACTCTTTAAGATCAACAGACATTGAGGATGTGTACATTGACATGGTGAAACGTGTGTATAAAAATGCAAGTGCAAAATTTCGGTTACATAAAGATACCAAAACTATCAAAATTGGTAAAGGTGTGAGGCAGGGAGATACCATTTCTCCAAAACTTTTTACTTCAGCTTTACAGATGATTTTTCAGCTGATAAATTGGAATAACAAGGGAATAAAAATAAATGGTGAATATTTAAATCATCTGCGGTTTGCTGATGACATTGTTATTTTTTCAACGAACCCATCAGAACTCCAAGACATGGTACAGGAGCTCTCAACTAGAAGTAAAGAAGTTGGACTCAAGATGAACCTACAAAAAACTAAGATCATGTTCAATAATTTTGTAGAGGAAACAAAAATACAAGTTGACAACATTGAGCTAGAAATTGCTGATTCATATATTTACCTTGGCCAGCTGATTTCAATGGATGGCAACATTATGAAAGAACTCAACAGACGTATTAAACTTGGCTGGAGTGCATTTGGAAGAAACAGTTTTATCCTGAAGGGGAAATTGCCTTTGTGTCTAAAAAGAAAGGTCTTCAACCAGTGTGTATTGCCAGTCCTCTCTTATGGATCAGAGACATGGAGTCTAACAGTTGGAGCAATACGAAAGTTACAGACAACGCAAAGGAGCATGGAGAGGTGCATGCTTGGAATAACTAGGAGAGATCGAAAAAGAAACACTTGGGTGAGAGAGCAAACTAGAGTAGAGGACATCATTGTTAAAGTAAAAGGGCTGAAATGGCGATGGGCTGGGCATATTGCAAGAAGAACTGATCAACGATGGACAACAGAAATTCTGAACTGGATTCCAAGAGACCACCGAAGACCTAGAAAACGTCCTCAAACTAGATGGGTGGATGAAATAAGAAAACAGGTTGGGGTGACGTGGAAACGAATGGCCCAGGATAGACTTGTGTGGAAAGCATTTGGAGAGACCTTCATCCAGCAGTGGATAGATAATGGTTGAATATGATGATG
>QLNU02000585.1:0-11826 GCA_006491805.2 Dysdera silvatica | reverse complement strand
CCCGGAATAAAGGGCCGACGAAAGTTTGGATGCATGTGAAATTGAAATATGCCCGTAAATGTAGTGCGAGCGTTTGGCCTTACAATGCAAAGCAATATAATGGGTGTTATGCCCAACTAGAATCAATATGCAAGTGAGCATACGTATGTATGTATCATTTTGAAAAAAAAAATACAGTGTCCGTTGGTGACATTCTTTCTCATTTTCAACTCATAGTAACTTATTATAAGTGTAAAAACATCGGAATAGACTCCCGTATGGGAGGTGGAGGGGAGACATTGTTTCTGGCCTGTTCGTCTTTCAATTGTCATCCCACCATTAGCCACGTTCTTCGCACGCCTGTGCATAACGGACTCTGGAATTGCGCCATGTAAACGAAATATTTTGATATTAAAATACATAGAAATAAATCGGGGTCTAAACAAAATGACGTATGTCTTTTTAGGCCTAACACCCGCATTACACTGCTTCGTGTAAGGCTTAGTGCTCGCTTGCATATTACTTCTTGTCAGGCCTAAAACTCGCATTAGAAAGCCTAACGCTCGCATTATAATTTCGCATGCATCCAACCTTTTTTCCGGAGCTTTTTTTTTCCCGTCAGCCCTTTCTTCAACGGCCGTTTTTTCTGTTTACCGCAAAATTGTAATTTGTTTTAAACTACTGGGAGCTGGAAGCTCGGGCCCGACGCGCCCATATGACTATGAGCCTATGTATAGCAGACTATTAAGTAATTGTAGGTAATAATTTGCCTTTCAGTGTATACCACTTCGGAAATGTAAATAACAAAATCACCTATATATATATATGTGGTAAAATTGTGAAATTTTATCAATCAAGAAGAATTGACCGAAGAGTAAAAAAAATAATATGATATGACATATAATTGTTTTACATGCCCATTTTAATAGGCCGGTGCTATCTATATTGATTAATCTATGAACTATGCCAGTTTTTCATCACTGATTTCTCAATGGGTGTGGAAGAATTTTTCTAATTTATTACTTAAACGGTTTGCATTAGGCTAAGTAATTTTGCATGTGGGTATTTCTTCTTTTGTACAATTATCCATTGCTCTACTGAGGGATGTAAATAAACAAATCCGATTTATTAAGATCAGGATTAATTTTTCTCTTACTCACATATACTCCAGCAAGATTAAACGAGAGAAAAATCGGTGTCCAGTTTCTAGTGTGTACTCGTATTTGTGATCATTTGCGAGTAAAGTCGAATCTCCTCAAAAGAATGTCGTTAAAGAAAGTTGGAATCGGTTTTTGATCAATAATCCCATTTCGCTTGCTGACAATTTACTAAAATTGGTATCGTTTTCCCTTCAGACCATAAAAATGTAATCTTTATTGCTACGGTGATATGTATTTCTCAACTATTTCACATTTTAAAAGGGTTGTCCATTTGAGAAAACGCTGTTTTTCTGCCAAACAAGATTTAACCTTGCGTTCGCTTAGTCATTATTCAGGACTCTTCATGAATTGCTTTCTAAATACATAAAATGATGTGCATACCTCTTTGTTTAAACAGAACGTATTATATAATCGATACAGAATCGCTTTCCAATTATTCTTCATCCAATTTTCATGCTAATCGCGAATTTCACTCTCAATGGGATGAAACATAATACAAATTACTACCGAACAAAATATTTCATTTCATGTCCACGGAAAAGTGGATATTCACTAGAGTAGTAGACTGGGTCACTATAGGAATGGGTGTGTCTCTGTCTTAACACCGAATCGAGCTGAACACGAAATTGGACTTAACCCCGAATCGGGCTTAGCGTAAGGTCGGGCTTAGTTCGGGTGCGGATAAGCCTGTGGGTTTGATGCACACTCAAATCAGGCTGACAGTGAATGCTTCACAGTGATGTTACTGGCGTTACACCCAAGCGAAATTTTCGTGTTTTGGAAAATGATGAAGAATCGGAATACTTTGTAAATATGGGAAGTAAACGACTGGATCAGAATTATTGAAACCTCGTGCTTTCGGATGCATCAACGATTTGTGCGGAAGTGTGCCTATGGAAGGTTAGAGAAAAGATACCCCGTAACGGCCTGTATTCCCGCGCCAGACTTATAGCGTCTGGGCAAATTAAATTAGAAGGGCGCTGCTATTTGCGTTAAAGTTTATGGTTGTTTCGGCAACACCTAAAGTTTTCGTATTTTCTTTTACTTCGGCAAATGGGTGGACACAACTACTTCTTATGGTTTCTATTTTCGGAAAGGAGCCGGATTTATCCATTTTTGTGCTTTAGGCCCGACTTTTTTTTATGCCCTCTGGGCGCGACTTTTTTGGCGGTAAGGAAAGGTATACATTCGCATCTTTTTCTACATACTTACCTTTTTCTACTTTTATTAAAATTTAACAACAAAACAAAAATCGAGGTGCTGCACGTGCATAACCAGGCACCAGCTACGTCTCCGCCCCCTACCCGGCATATAACTATATTGTCTGTAAGCTAAATTTAGAAAAATTAAACCGAAACAAAAAAAAACATACAGTTATTAAAAAAGAAATGGAGATTCCCAAACTCATTTCGGTAGGTATTTAAAAAGGAAGTTTACTCACAATTTTTAGTTTTACAACGCCTTCTTCCTTGCTTTATTTTATGTGAAAAATCGTCAATTATGTCGTCTTAATCCATCTCCCTAGTTCGATTGTAAAAAAATCCCATATTATTTAAATAAGATAAAATTCTTTTCGTAAAAATAATCGTAGAAGGATTATTACAGTGTTTTTTGTTATTATTTTATAACTATTATTATTTGTACATTGACATCAAAATTTGCAAAATAAAAATATCTATTCCTCCTACGTGCATCAATTCGGAGCTGAATTAGAGCGATTTCACAAAAAACTCGATTGGGGAAGAAGAGAAATTCACTGACTAAATTTCGACAGCAATTTCAGATTAAACTAAATTATATTTTCATATATATGTGTTGTGATTTCCAACGATTACTTTTCTGTACAATGGTCAATGGGCATCTCAAAAACAAGTTTTAGTGTCTCTTATTTGCATTATGGCATTTAGAAATTATTTATTCGTTTATGTCGTTAAATTACTATATGAAACAAGGCCTTCTACGCCGAGAGTACGTAAATCCCTTCATCTCATGAAATAGTGCATCGATCACTGTAACGGTCTCTTTTTCTTATCTACTATTGCATATTTAAAAATATTTCTACCATTTAATCACCTTTTAATGAACTAAAATTTTACAGCACTTTAAATATTGGTTGAGCTAATGAAAGAAAAGTCTAGCTTTATGACGATTATTTCGAAAATATTTTGGAGATATCTTCTTATTATTTCGTAATTTTTCATCAATATATTGGTATTATGATTTAGTCTCGATTAATTTTAAATTATTATTTTAGAAACAAATGTGTGCGCATTTAATTCGAGCAAACGCAATTTTCAATGGAATATGGTATTTATAACTCTAACACAATAAAAGATAGGTTTTCGCGAAATTGTTTTATAAATTACATTAATTCAAAACATTTGCATATACTATATTATGAAGTATTCGGCGTATTTAATATAAAATTGATTTCGGGTGTAACGCATATCAAAAGGCTCGCAGGATTTTGTAGTTATAAGCCGTTATTCGGTATAATCATTTATTAAATCGTACTTTTATATAACTGTTAATATTTAACGTACATAATTTATGACTCGATATACGCAATTAACTACCACCTATTGTAAGTTTAAATCTGGAGGTTACTTTATAAATTTTTCGCAGCAAAATTTTATTTTCAAGGGAAACCAAGCTCTTAATATCTTTAAATATAAGGGTAAAAATGAAATAAGAGAGAATATCTGTGTCAATTACATTCGGCGTGATATAACATATAAAAAAAGTCCCAATTCATACATATATCAACATCGGGATGACGTGTGACTTTTTTTTTTTCAAAGGGTGTCATAGTAAACAATTGGGTAAATATCATACTTTTCTTAGTTTTCCTTCTTCATTTTTTGTGCGTTTATGATTTTCACATAATTTATTTTTTATTTTTTGCGCTTATCTTATGATAGCCTAATAGATTTTAGAAGATATTTGGAATTCTGATTGCAGAATACAACGCCCCTATTTGAATTCTTCAGGGCGTGATCTCAATAAATAAAAAGAAGAAATTGAAAGAAACTCGCCTAAGATCAATATTTAATTTTAGGGGTTTCAATGAACATTAATTCGTAACTCGCTAATCCGTAACTCTCTAATCCGCAGCTCTCTAATTCGCAACTCTCTAATCCACAACTCTCTAATCCGCAACTATCTAATTCTCAACTCCCTAATTATCAAGTAACTCGGTAGGTTTTCAACATTGGTAATAGCCATTATTGTTGCATTTAAGAAAACCTTTACCTTAACCTTTTATTGCGTACAGACATGCAGGAATACAAACCAAAAGCAATAACGGGTTCAACACCTATTGAAACCCGCTAATGACTTTGATATAGAACTGAATATTGCGATAAATAAATTCAGTTTATTTTCTTATGGAAAATTTGATTTATTAAAATCAGAACCAGTCTTTCTAATATTCGAGTACACTTGTTTAGCAGTAAGCAGTGGGAAAAAAGCTGCTCTCCAATGTCTTTTCTTTTATGAAATATCATTTTCTAACCTTCGGAGCAAAAATATTCTAGCAGCATAATATCGGTTTGACGGATTGAATTAAAGGAAATAATGATTTGCTATGTAAGTATCGTTCATGATGCCTTGCAGACTTGGGCATGAAAAAAGGTGGTTCCCTGTTATTAAATCAATTTCACACATGGGCATGTAGGCGAATTAGACTAGTTCGGTGGGGGGGCTTTTGGAGGTATTCATCTCTAGTCGTAAACCTGAAGCAAGCTAACCCCGATTTCCTTTGGAGTTTTTTGGTATGGCGTGTTTCAGGAGACGGTCCCAACTTTTCCCCACTAATTGTGAAAATGTATCTTTATTGCCTTCTCCTCTTTATGCTATTCTCCAATATTACTTTTATGTTTGTATTCGTGCTTATCTGCAAAACATGCAGGACCAAATGAGCAAGATAACCTTGAGGAAATTGGAAACCAAATCATCAATAATTCCATTTTCGTTACCCAGAACATATGAATACCAGCGACTACGATGTACAAAATAATGAAACTGTTTGACTCTCGTAAACACGGTGTTTGTTATTGTGGCAGTATGGTCCGTTCCAGAAATATTTTGTATTTTGCAGGCTGCATAATTATCTGTTGGAAAAATGTGTCTTTCGTGTGTGCAAATATTTCATGTTTGGGTTCCCATGGCAATTATTCATGAAACTGGAGGACTAGCTATTTAAATATATTAATCGATACGCCTAATGGGAGTGCCATCTATATAACATTGATTATATAATCGATATGTTAAACGTTTTCCGAATACTTGTCATAAAATGTTTCAAATCAGTCACTTCAATATCAAACGAATTGGAGGTGGCACAAATAAGTGAACAATTGATTTTTAATTCTATGTGAGATAGCAAAGCCTATTTCTAAATCAAATCCCAACATGAACCTGACAATGGCTTATATAAACTGGCTTGGTGTGATTGTTTTTCGAGAAGTAAATGGAAAATACGCAGATGGGGGCTTTGAATTTGAGCTTTTGAGGGGTTTTGTCCTGCACTAGGAAATTCCGCTCTAAAATCGTACCTTGCGACTGCGTTTCTATGTGTGCGGAACAGAAAGAGGGAAACCGGACTAGTTTAATCGGCATGCTCCAACAAGGAAAGGCAGACATGGCAATAGAAATGATGACAGTATCTCTGTCTGCAATGAAAATGGTGGATTATTCTTTTCCTTACGATTTCTTTCGCATAAAATTTAGTATAAAAGAAGCTGGAGAAGCTTCAAAGGATTTAGTGTTCTTTTACCCGTTCGAAATCCCTACGTGGATGTGCACTACACAAACTTTCCTCGTT
This sequence comes from Dysdera silvatica, assembly GCA_006491805.2. NCBI lineage: Eukaryota > Metazoa > Arthropoda > Arachnida > Araneae > Dysderidae > Dysdera > Dysdera silvatica. Next base: position 5,862 of record QLNU02000585.1, on the reverse strand, counting down.
TGCACAGCTCTGCTCACATTTTACCGAAAAGTGAAAGGCGGAGGAATTTCTAACACGTCTTTGATTTTCATCTTTCAATTACTGAATTACAGTCGAGGCTTAAAATCTGTAACAAACAACCAAATTCTACTCAGGATATTTCTTGCATGTTGTCTTTTTTTCACAAGGGTATTAACATACATATATAGTTATAAAGGTGTATTTATTTCCTTTACTCTATCGCCTGTCTTGGGACAGCCGATTAGTACTTTAAGTGATTTGGTGCATGCGGGTCAACGGGGTAGAATCCAAATTTGGTCTTTCCGAAGTACTTACAGTTTGTTGTTTGAATCTAAGACATGCTCAAATGATGACTTTACTATGTTATCACTAGCTAAATATTTCAAGGAACACAAGGATTATATTGTAGGTCACAGGAACATTATACAGACTCTCATAAATAAGAATAGTGCACAACGTCATATTTAAAATTTTTTAAAAGCAGGATGTTGGGGAAAACAGGTATATAAATCACCAGAAAATATTGGATTGTCCTATGTCGACATTTCTTTCGGTAAACGCTTTTGCTGTAAAAAAAGAGTTTAGTCAAATGGTTATCAGAATTTGGCAGTGCGGAAATACAAAAAAAATTTTGGATGGCCAAAATTATCGTTTGTTATTGAAAAATTTACCTCTGGAACAAAGTGCAGAAATTAAGCCACTGAAAGTTAGCGACTTGGTAGGCGCCTTTTAGTTCTTTTTCCCATGTTATTTGCTATTATTTTGTGTGTTTCTTTGTGAACTACTTTATTTTAAATTTACTTTAAAGAAAAGGGAAAGAAATAAGAGGAGGGGTAAAAAGAAGAGAAAGGGAGAAAGGAAACAGTTACATTGTAGAGACAAATTTCAGAAGGTTATTGAATTGATGTTGGTATGGCTTTCGCATTACACTCATATGTTAGCTTTATAACATCAAGAATAGATAGATCTCTGTGTTGCTTTTTCCTCAATTTATATCAATCTTCTCACTTTTTGGGTTAATAGTAAGCAAAGGTATTAACAGACTTATAAACGTGTGAGTTATACAGTAAAACTCGTGATGTTCGTTTTTCTCGTTTGTTTAAATGTGCTTCATCACACCATCTTACATAATAACATCTTTCTTCATGTCATAAAATTTCTACATAATAAACCGTGAGACACAAAAATTCATACATTGTAAATATTATTCGATTTTGCCGCCCTCTTTTGATTGTTTTTAGGAAAAGAGACCAATCGGAGCAACTGCCTGATGAACAACAATCTGATAATTGCCATCCCTTAACGTTACACAGTGGAGCAGTTAATAAGTAAAGACGATAAGCAGTACTATAGTCCCTAACCTACCTGGACCTTACTGTTGTGATTCACAAGCATAAGTGTTTTTCAACAACCACGGCCTCTTTGAAACTGAGATAAATCCATTGGGACAACAAATAGATGAACTGATTTACGATTCCTGAAAGTTTACATAAAGGACTTCGACCATTAACCGCGTTTTAATAAACCCAAAATTCAAGAGGATTCTATGAAGTGGCCAGCCTTCTGCATAGACTTTTTAAATAAGCTTTTAGAGAATATTAACCTTTTGGGTTTCAGCCTCGCAAATAATGTTCATATAAATTACGTGAATATGAATGTATGTGTAAAATATTCTGAAATGTAGTCACCAACACAAAATTATCCTCAGTCATCTTTTATATTTTGGGCTAACCCTTTATCATGTTTTTAATTAGTGACAAACGTCCATTAGTATTTACTTTAATTAAATTCTTTACGTTTATATTCATCGAATAATCTTTATTTTACTTTTTTTAATCTGATGAATTATTCTAGTATTTTATTTATCTACCCTTTCATCTATGTTTCGAGATTAGAAACCCTTTTCCTCTCTGCTTTTATTTATTCTACTCTTGGGTGGTCAAGGCGAAATCACTGTTCTTCATAAGGTCTCGCCAGTTAAGTTCACAATAACGAAGCTCCTAAAATAAGACCGTCCGAGAATGCATACCTCAAGCATCTGTATGGTCTTTGTCTACATCAGAAATACCGACGTACTTCCAGACTATTGAGACCGATCCAAAAATGTACTTCGGCGCCAGGTGTCTGGAAACGACACTGTGGCGAGAGGCAGTCTCAGTTGTCCAAGTGTAATTCAAGTCGTCCTAAGATGTCGCCGGGCAACTATCCCAAGGGATCTTGTAACTAGCCGCCAAAAATTCTAGAATGACCACTAAAACCTTGGCGACCTGACGCTACTGTACGTCCTGCAGCGACACTGGTATCAAATCAGTAATTTGTGTTATCACAGGAAGCACTAGGTCCATGGTACCGGCTTGGCGGGACCCAGGCGTTGTTTGGCGACTGAAAAATCTTTTTACTGCATAGGCTTTTCACGAGACGTAAAACACTCTTGCTCTGGTTCTGGACCAGCGAACATATTTTTTTGTTGTTGTTTCTGCCCTCAACTTAACCATGTAGTTCTTTCTGGAAAAAATTCCAGGGGCCTTGGACCCTACTTTGAGTCATCGACCACCTTACCGGGTAATACATATCCATTCTTTCTTTTCTGTTTATTTAACTTTAAATCAACTGCTCCTTGTACCCTAGTTAATTTTGGTAAGAAATTTATTTTATTTTAATTAATTGGCCCAGATAAACAATTTTTAGTAGTCAAACCGGAAATTGGGTAGTTAATCATTTTCATTCAGAGTAGAAAATCTGTGTTTAGATCGAATTAATAGCCCGGGTCTTTTAGTTATTCCTTGTTTATTGTCAAACGAAAAGATTTCGAGTGTGTGAATTATGGAATAACGTCTGAGTCTTGTTCGTTAGGTAAATATCTGGTTGGGAAATTGTGTCCGACCCTGGAACTACGCTATTTAATTTCTTTTAGGTTCATTTACGTTAAACTACGGTTTTTTTAGGTTCATTTACGTTAAACTACGGTTCTTTTAGGTTCATTTAGGTTAAACTACGCTATTTAATTTCTTTCACATTTTTATGTACACATATCTTTATATTTCTCGAAATCAAATCACATATTTGTATTCCTTGGAGAATTTCATTATAGAAAAACCAGATTATGGATTAAGTTGCACTCATCTAATAAGTACCAGTCCGCCCGGGCCGTTTCATCTCTACAGCCTGCACAAATACGAACCGGGATCATAGCCTATAGGAAACCAGGGTCGGAAACACTATTCTCGGGAACCACTTAATTGGCCCGTATTTCGTACCTAACGCAGTAATTTTATCGCGGCGTGAATTTTCGCGAATTTAGGGTTTTTTCGACGATTTCGTGAATTTTAGAACTTTTTCAACGATTTTGCGTATTTTGAATTATTTCCTATTATCGCCCAATTTCTGTTGTATGTTTTTGATTAATTTTCATATTTAAATAACTATAATATTGTCATCACTTGAAAATTATTTGCGCGAAATTTAACAGTAAAATGCATTTAAGATATTTATATGAAACAGATTTTGTTTTGCATATCAACATGGAGTTTTCAAAGTTACTGGAGACCCCAAACACATATCATGCACACTTATACATTACAATACATGCAAAATTGAAAATTATTTTAAATTACAGAGGAAAGAGAGGCACGGGTCAAATGGGACCATATAAATTTAAGTTTTAGGCATGGCCTTATTATTATTTTTTAAACCTTAAAAGTATATTTATTTTTAGACCTTAAGCTATAGCGTTAGAATCCCATTCATTCGATAGAAAGAGCATCAGTATAACAATAAAAAGGCAAGGATACAGTAAATGCTCTATGTAGCGAAATTTGCGATTTTCCCCGCGATTATTCCGGGAATTTTGCTCTTTTCTTCCACTAAAACATTACTGCCTTACTCATTCCTCCTTGTCTGCAAAGAAGGAGATGCCGGATATTTCTGAAGGACGTCTTGCCAAAGCTATTAACGAACAAAAGATCACCTCAGTACCCGCTCCCTATATTGTGGTTCCAAAAAGAAGCGTAACCACTAAGGTGTGGCGAAAAACAAAGCCGTCACGCATCGAAACGTAATAGTTCGGAAAACTTGCCTATTCATACCAAAATCATAGGTGAAAATTTTCAGTCCGATCAGGCTAAATCTTCTGCTTCAAACCTGAGCCTAATATTTTGCCATTTTAGCCTTAAACGTGCAAATGACAGTTTGTGATAAAAGTTGCCCTATTTGTTCGTGTGTGATGTATCTGATCAGGAAATTTCTGTGCGACAAAACATTACTATGTAATGAGGTGGTTTAAAGCTCCATTTCGAATACAGTGGGGTTTGTGCAGCTTTTAGTTTACTTGTTATGTGATTCAGAACTCACCACATAGAGGTGCCTGCATTGCGGCTTCCGCCCGAGCCCTGCCTATCTACCCAACCATTAGGACATAATTCGGAGACTACTCAGATGCGTCACTATCGGTCAGAATGCTCACATATTTAGCTTTACAGTCAAATAACTGTAGCTTTTGTCTAGATGCAAGAGTTGCCCTGATGAAGTGGTTACGTGATTTAGAGCCACACTCTTTCGCCGAAGCTTCCGCTACCATCTTAACTGTTCTTTCCACTGCCACTGTGGGGCACAGAAACATGGTGAAATGCCGCTCGTGTATCGTGTCTGAGCCCGAGAGCTGCTCTGTAAGTTCATCATTACATGTTCTTCTCAGCATTGGTGGTGAAGTAATTGATACACTTATATGAGAGAATCAATCATTTCCCAGTAGTGGTCTGCTTTGAAGTTCAATGTTGGGACTATATTCTAGCGCAAAACACCAGGTGAGTTACCTGCAGACCCTGATCAGGTTTGTAAAATTTTCTAAAGTACGTCTTTACGCATGGCTCATCAAGGATCAATCATTATATTGGGAAGGATGTTTTCAGGTAAGGTAAAAAAAAACATTGTGAGCTATTGAAGCATCAACAATATTGCGATGTTTAAAAGGTAAGTACCTAGAGAGGCAGATGGATTCAAAGTGATGCCTAGACTCATCCTTGGTATAGTTTTTCATGGGCATTGATAGCCACATTGGGGCATAAACCGTAAGTGTGTAGGTCGTAATAGTCCTGAAATTGCTTAAAGGCAGAAATGTACAGTTGGAGTTTTCTGTTTTCAATGATTAGCCAGTGAGCTGTGCGTATACGACCAGGATCTCTAATGCTGAGATCGGGACTACAACGACCAGAATCCACTGCTTGAAATATGCCATACAAATATTTATCGTATTTGCTGAAAATTGCACTGTCAATATCTTGTAAGTGCCGTGCAACTGCTTTGTATTTTATAACAAGAAGACTTACACAGTTCAGGAGTTTTGAACCTATTGGCCCTGTGTATGTTGACGGATCGGATGTATGGCCATCTATATGTTAGAAAAGACTCCAAAAGGGAACTTCAATAAAATGGTAGAGGCACACCACCTACTGTAGAGGCACCCCAAATTTTCCCTCCAACCTACGGAAAACTTCACCTTTCCATCCTGTATTCACATTAGCACATAGAACCACAAGCTCTCCTAGACGTTCTTTCAGTTTATTTTCTGCGAATTCCACGATTTCAGTGCACTCATCATTAGCAAAACCGGATTTTAGAGTAGCATGACCTCAATATTTATACAAGTCAAACACTACGTAGATTAAATTAAGAAATTATTTTTACCAAAGTTGTTTAGGCGTAGTAATAGTAACGCCGATGTTATGACATAGTTAGGTGGTGAAACGTTCGTAAAGAAAAGAAATGATTTTACGATTTGAATACGTTCGTAAGGGAATGAATGTTTGTCGTCTGTATCTCAGTTAGTAAGAGCAACTTTCTGGATTGTAAAAGGTCGTGGGATCA
>QLNU02000582.1:3898-27490 GCA_006491805.2 Dysdera silvatica | reverse complement strand
CTTTCGTGAACATGTTTTAGAATAGTACAAATGATAGTCTCCACTTCAATCCTGCATAGCAACCGCCCTTTTGCAGAATTCGCACACAACCTCAAGAACCTTGAATTGTCAGGGAATTTCAAATCGTCCCTAAAAATCAGGGAAAAACAAAAATTTTTGGTCAAACCAGGAAAAGTCAGTGAAATCCTTCGTAATCTGTTCTGAATCGCTAAATTTCATGTTAACATGAGACTATTCTTCCCCGAGAAACTGAAGTTCAGTTCAAAGTTTTGTTTGTGATTAGTCAGGAAATTTTGTCAGAACAGTCAGGGAAAAACCTAGAAAAGTTAGGAAATTTTTTCCTCCATGGTGAGTGGGAACCCTGATTCTGACTGGATCGACTACTTTAGCCCTGTAGTGACGCAGCGTGGTAACGTTTTCGCCTAGTGTGCCATTAACTTGAGTTCGACTCCCAACAGTGCAAAGAATACTTATTTAGAGATCTCACAAAGGTTGCACTGTAGTCCGGGATTTGGTTCCCTAGGCCTTAAGAGATTCGGATTCCTCGGAAAACAGTAGGTCCCGGCGCAGCATGACCACTGTAGTGCTTGAATCACAAACAAACATTGACTGCTTTATGCTCTCTACACATCTCTACTAGTGCCACCTAATGGCACCCATAAACTGTTTGCAAATGTGTAAACTTAATGCTATTTTCTCAACTGTGTTACCACTATTTTATTTGTAATCTTATATGAGTACTTTTCTCTTTCACTTTAGCCATGCAAGAAAAACTTAAACCTTGGCGGAATGCTGCATGTCCATTATGTGCAACCGAATTTTCCTCTGGAGCATCAGAAGTATTTGAGCATATATATATGTGTCAGGTTAGTCTGTATTATAATGTAGAAATGTTCCTGAATAATATCAGGGGTCGTAACTGGTCCCTTTTTTTTCCTAAAAGTTACTTTTTAATCGTAAGTCCTAAAAAGTCCCCCCCCCCCTTTTTTTTTATTCTGGTCCATTTTTATCGTATTAGTAAAAAATACTTCACTTTTGTATCCGAAGAAAAAAAAATGAACAAGAGAAAAAAACAGAAAAAAAACCCCCACTTTTACCGACTCACTTAGGATTGATACCCTTTGTAAGCAGATGTTTCCAATTATTACGAAGCTAAAAATTTATTATGAAGCTAAAAAAGCCATTATATAGCTAAAAATAACTATTTTATAGCTAGAAAAGTAACTACTTTATAGTTACTCGTGGCTTAATGAAATAAGCAAAGCATCCAGACACAATGCAAATCGTCCATCATCCATTGTGATTCGACGTTGTCTCCCAGTAACGACATTTGATGTCACTGAAAAACCGGGTGTGTTCTTAGACCTTTATATGGTCTAAGGGCATGTTGTAATTTTGCATTTATGGCGTGAAATTCTGTGTGGCATTGTTTTCATGTCTATTTCTTTGTAGATATGTGGACGCAGAGCTTTTGGTTACGTATCATTCTTTATTTTAAACAGGGTGTGCAGCTGTCAGGAAACGTACTTACATTTTTAGCACTTCGGGAAAGTCGGGGGAAATGTGCTTGAAATTCATGTTTAATATTTAATTTCATGATCCATGTCTGGAATTTTTTTCCTCTTTTGGTTGGCCACACTGAAATATCCATTATGGATTTTAAAAAAAAAGGAATGAAGAATAAATAGTATTTTTGAAATTGAGTAAATGAATACATCACAAATCAGATGTGAGTTTTGGTAAATATATCAGAGATGCTAACTATTACGTGTTTTCAGCTCCCATTATGCCATTATTGGCAACCCTATTTTAAAAGTATGGAAAATGTTCAAAATAACGTAATTTGTGAGTATTTTCATATTTTAGTTTGTTAATGACCCGTTGCTATGTTCCATGGGCATCTAGTGGCAAATTGTGTCTGTAATCATAACATAAACAATGGTTACTGTCTTTCTTATTCCCTTCAAGCAAGGAGATGATATTAGTAATTTATTCAACCCAATGTAGAGTCTGGCGATTCAGAGTGAATGGACAGGGGGGCTGAGCTTTTATTTACAGGATGATGAGCGACCGATTTCCCCCCTACTCTCCCCCCAAGAATAGGGAATCGTCGAGGAAATTCAAGTCGACTGAAACATCACAATCTTCGGACACCTGCAAGCAATCACTTCACACACATGGTCTAGTCAGTCAGTGTTGCCAATTTTCCCTGCTAGATTTAATGGATTTAGCAAGGAACAATTTACTAAAACTAATTTGAAATCCGCTAAATTTAGTAATTTTCAACTAGATTTTCCAGTTTTTGCCCTGTTTGAAGAATATTACTTGGGTTCCCTAATTTTTTTTAATGACTATTTTAGTAAACAGTATTGACAAGAAAACAGGTCTTGTTTGTCTGTTTTAGTAAATATAATATTTTTGTCAATTAGGATTCTATATACTTTTTAAAAGATGTTTTTTAGTAACTTAAATTACGTTTAAAAATAAATTACACACAAACACAGTTTAATTTGAGCTGGAGATACATTTTTACAATTGCTTCGGTGGAAAATCGAGTGTCCACCATCTTCAGAAAATTTGTCTAAGCTGGTTTGTTACCACTAAATCAGAAACAAAAAAGGTAACATAACAAAAAGCCTGATTGTGTCGCCATCTATTGTGCAGAATTCTAAGTAAACGGAAAGGGAACAATTATTATTGGAAGAAGAAATTATGTTGATTGAAAGAGAGGTTTGTAACAAGTGGGGGAAAAATCGTTCTCAACCGGCTCGTTGACTATTGTACCGGAATTACTGAAGATATGGAAGGCCTCAAAAAAATTTAGATCTGAGGGTGAACAGACTTTTTCAATTATTTTTGCATCGGCAAAGCAGAAACGATGGTCGTGTTTCCATAAGTATTTTGCAATAACTGATTTTTCAAAATCTTGTTTGTGAACGTGGGATTGGTGCTCTTTGAGTCTGAAATGCAGGGCTCTACGTGTTTGGCCAACGTAGGACAATCCGCATTCACAATCTGTTTTATAAATGCCAAAATTATTGTGGTCAGGAATCTGGTCTTTTAGTTGGATAACCCCAAGTTTATTAACTGGTTTGAAAATAACACGGAAATTAAATTTTCGGAGAATGGAGGAGATTCTAGGCGAAAGGTTTGGCGCAAATGGAATGTAGATTGTTTCTTTGGTGGGAACAGTTTCTTTGCACAAAATGGAAGTGAAATTTGAAACTCTGGATAGTTCCTTTACTGCAAGGTCAATCACCGATGGATGATATCCCCAGTTTGATGCGATGTTACGTAAATGTGTGAGCTCTTTAGAGAGCGCTTGTTCAAGTACGGTGAGTTCAAAATTCCAACTGTCAGCGCGAAGTTTGTGTTTGGAATTTTGAATGCAGTTGACACCTGTATCCAGTTCACCTTCGAGGGGGAGAAAAACCTGAAATTGGCCTTTTTGGATGTAATGGTTACGCGAACAGAAACGGGTTGGAAAACCAGTGTTCATCACAAACCTGGTGCTGTTTGTTTACCACCACATGCTAAATCTGCACACCAACAATCCCAAAAAATGTTCTTTCTATTGCTTACCTTCTGTGCTCTGAAATTGTCATTCTTCTGAACAAGTGCTCTCTAAAGAGCTTACACAGTTACGTAATATCGCATCAAATCAGGGATATCATCCGTCGGTGATCGACCTCGCAGTAAAGAAACTATCCAGAGTTCCCAAGTTCACATCCACTTTGTTTCTTTGGTGGGAGCAGTTTCTTTGCACAATCTGCATTCCGTTTGTGCCGAATCTTTCGCCTAGAATCTCCTCCATTCTCTGAAAATGTAATTTCAGTGTTATTTTCAAGCCAATTAATAAACTTCGGGTTGCCTAACTGAAAGACCAGGTTCCTGATCATAATGATTTTGGCATTTATAGATTGTGAATGCGGATTGTCCTACGTTGGCCAAACATGTAGAGCCCTGCGTTTCAGACTCAAAGAGCACCAATCGTACGTTCACAAACAAGATTTTGAAAAATCGGCCATTGCAAAACACTTATGGAAACATGGCCATCGTTTCTGTTTTGCCGATGCAAAAATAATTGAAAAAGTCTGTTCACCCTTGGATCTTAATTTTTTCTAGACCTTTCATATCTTCAGTAATTCCGGTAGAATAGTCAACGAACTGTTTGAGAACAATTTTTTCCCTACTTGTTACAAACCTCTCTTTCAACCAGTGTAAATTGTTCCTTTTTCAATTTACTTAGCATCCTGCGTAATAGATGGTGACACAAGTCAGGCATTTGGATATGTTGCCTTTTTCGCTTTTTTCACTTTTTCATTTCTGATTTAGTGGCAACAAGTTAGTCTGGACAATTTTTCTGACGATGGTGGACGCTTGATTTTCCACCTAAACAATTGTAAAAATGTATCTCCAGCTCAAATTAAACTGCGTTTGTCTGTAATTTGTTTTTAAATATTATTTTGCGGAGTGTATCGCTCATATTTTTCTCATTAAATTGCGTTTTTCAAGTGTTTTTACCTTACCTCCAATAAATTTAATATGCAGAACTTGATGCTGGTTGCCCCCCACCCACCCCAAGCAATTAAAATATTTCACGCTCTTGGCTCACAGTAATCCTAAAAATAGACTATTGGACTTATTGTTACTATGATGCATCCTGTTTTTGGTTCATATTAGTGAGTTGTTTTCTAAATTTCTTCGCGCCCTTCAGAATGAAAAGCCATTTGCTCGTATTTTGTATAATGAACTTCATGAATTTCTAATAAAGACATTCAGAAATTTTTGAAACCAGATATGACAGTATTCTCAAAGTAATATTTATAGTTCCATGCATTGGAGTTTACTGTATAGTGTGACAATGACGTTAATGTTTCTGCATTAAAATTTTCAAATTATTGAGTGGTTGCATTGAAATCCGCTGGTTTTTTTTTCTATCTCTCTCGTTTTTATAACAAAATGTGTATTACATTAGCCAAAGTACTTGCTCTTGAAAGCTATCATATTTTCCCAGTTTTCTGTCTGAAGTTGAATGCCACAGTGATAAAATGCTCTTTTTTTTTTTTTTAAGCTATCCTCTCCCCATCCAATTTCTCTTCATAATTAATGAAGTGGGTATCTTCCAGAGCATTCTGCATTGAGCGGAACAAGTGGTAATCAGGTGGGGCCAGATGTGGGGAATATGCTGGGAGTGGGCGAGCCTCACATTCAGGGATGTTAATTCTGCTCCCATTGTGCTGAACTGCTCCAAACGTCTATGCCTGCTACAATTTGCTCCCAGGTGTACATTTTTGCTGAAATTGCCCTGCTCCTGCACCTACCACTGTTTTGTTGGGTTTTTTTTTCATATCAAACCAACGAAAATTTTCAAAAATTCAGTTGATTTGGATAATTTTTCAGGAAATTTAGTAGATTCTGAAAAATCAAAATTTTAGTAGGTTAGGCAATTTTTTTCTAAAAAATTTAGTAGCTGCAGTTATTTTGTAAAAATTTTAGTGAATCTGGCAGTTTTTGTTACAAAGTCATTTCTTTTTTTATTCCATCACATCTTCAGTTTTTGTGTGAATTCTACAACAGCACCTCAATCTCCATTATAAGTTCAGTTCTTGTTGCTTCCAAGTGAGTGATAGGTTAGAAAACCAGTACTACGTCGATTTTGGGACTACTTTATGGTTTCAGGTATAAGAAAATAAAGTGGCTTTAGCAATAGTGATTTAGTAATTTCTGGAAATTGTCACATACTTTTCAACTATTATCAGGGTGTCCATTCGTCACGAAAATTGGAAATGGACTTGAATTTTTAGCACATGGGGAGGGGTGGAGTCATGAAATATGCTTGAAATTCGTGTTTAATGTTAAATTTTATGGTGTGCATCCGGAAATTTTTCTCCTTTGTTTGGTTGGCCAAATCAAATTAAATGAAAAAGTATTAAATAATACATCACAACTCAAATCTGAAATTTCATGAATATAATGACGATGCCAACCATTACGGATTTTCAGCTCCCATTGTGCCATTATTGGCAATCTTATTTTAAAATCTCTGTGGGTTTAAATCTTAATACATTCGCTGTCAACTATGAGAATACTTGTAGTTGGCACAGGGAGCAAAAATATTATTTCATATGCCAACTACGAGTATACTTGTGTGAATTTATTTATTGCTAAAAATCATCCGTTATATCTGTCATGGGCAGGTATGTATGCGGTCACACTTAGCATGTGTGCAGGTAGTCGTGCTGTCACCAGCTCGGCTCGTAGCTGAGCAATCTACGTCTCTTCGTTAGGCGGGTTCCTTGTCTTTTTTTTCTAACTAGAAGGTCGACGATGAAGAGTAAGGTAGATCAAGAATGAAGAAACAATCTAACACTATTTATTGAAGGTGGTTAGTTTATACATTGGCATCACAGACAAGGCAACTATAGGCGCACCGCCTAAGTTCCAACGTATTAGTCAGGCACGGAAATCACACACACGTGTGTCCTTCCTACTCCTCTGCCTCGTTCGATCTCCTCTCTTACCCACTGTACCCAACCAACTCTTTCTCCACTATGATATAATTGATCAGTCTTAAGAGCGTGGTCACACCTGATTGGCCGATGTGACCCTTCTCCCCGTTCCACACATGTTTCCCATAAATATTCTGTAATGTCCATCTTGACATTACAGAAGGAAGTTACAACAATTTTATACCCCCACATCCGGACTGTTTCCTCTCGACCCATTTCACAAAGAAGACCTACAAGTCTCACTTTTCCATTCCAACGCCATGTGATCATTACAATATCTATATTTAAAAAATAAAACAGAAAATAAATTAAGAGCATAAAAATGCAGATAGGATCTTGACGTGTGTGAATGGACACACCATATCAGCTTTGACAGCGAATGTGTTAACTTAGGGTTATTGTTATGTATGGATTCAATATAGCATCAAGGAGTTATTTATATTCGCTAATGAAAACTTCTGTTCAATAAAATTATGCAAACACTTTTTAGTAGACAAACGGTGATTAATTCTATGTTTTTTATTCTTGTCTAGTCTTATTTAATTTGATGGCGCAGTATAGCCCAGATGCTCTTGCGCCATAAAAAAGCCAAACAATCAATTATTTAATTTTTATACTTACAAAGATTTTCGCTGTTGTAAAATTTTAATTTTAATGTGAACTTTATTGTTTGGAAAACAAGTTTATATATCTGTCTCTACCATGATCCAATTGTCCTTCATAGTATTAGATTTATCTGAATGTAATTGTTATGACAGTCTTGTGTGTCATGATTATTTTTGAAAACTTTATTATATCAACATGCAATTTTTTTTTTTAAATTTAATTTATATTTGATTTTATGAACTTCCAAGATTGTTTCATTTACCTTTTAAATTAAATACTTGAAATTATAAATCATTTAGATTTGAAGAGTTTGTAATATTTGAGAAACGGAGCATAGTCACCTAGCTGTACTACTAACTATACATAACATGTTTAATACTTCAAAGAAGTTCCTTTGTACACTTTTTTTGCTACTTATATTCTCTACTGATAAAAGTATGTTAAAGGTTATAGTTCAATCTTCCCCCACTTTTAGAATGCTGAAGTATTTCATCAAAGCACACATGGTTTAGTTGAAAGTAATTTAGATATTAATTCCTCTGAAAATGCTCATTCATCCAATCTTAGTACACTGGTGCAAGAAGCTGGTAAGTGGCTATTTCTTGGTGTTAAATTAAAACTTTTACTAAATGATGCAATATATTTAAGACTCAATAATAATCACTGTTTTGATTTAACGTTTTCGATGTATACAATTATTTCTTTTCTATTTAGGGAAGCATATTCAAAATTTTCTATTCCTCTATAAATATAAGTGATCTTCTCAATTTTCGAAAAAAAAAAGTCCTGTTAATTGAACAAATTTTAAAAATACTTTGTAGAAATAACTTCTGCTAGTGTTATGCGACTCAGTAATGGAGACGAAGATTTGCCTTTAGATGTGGAAATACTTGATGAAGAAGAATTTGGGGAAGAGCAGTATCCTTATTTTTGTAATTTATATTTAAAAGAAAATTTTACAATGTTGTAGTGCAGCACCTTTCTAAAAGCAAGTGATTAGTATTTAAATATACACTCTAAGACATACAAATTGATGCACAAAGAAAAAATAACGACTGTAATGAAATTTCTTAAGCAAATGCCTTTTGATGTAATATGCAAATGATTAAAATTTAACACCTAAGAAATGAAGAGCTGGAGCTCCAGTGCATCAAAACTGAGCATCCTGAAGGTCTGTTTAATGCACAGAACTTGGTTCCGAGGTCAAAACTTCTATTAGATTTTGATTGCAGCCACCTATCTTAACTATAACAGTGCCACTCCGATGTATTCATATTCATTACAAGCATGTCACGATTTGAAAGAGGCTATGCCATCGGATAGGAGGAGGCTGGATGGGCAAATCGAAGAATGGCTTGTCATTGGAATGACACGGTGGGTGAATAACGTTGGCAGGAATAGGTAAACAGTGGCAAATTTCAGTATCAGCAGTGGACAACAGTTAACGTAGGATGACAACAGAGCGTGAAGACAGTGATTGTCAGAGTGGCTCTTACAGCACCCGATTCACCTCATGTCAACCATCTGATGTGTGATTTGCACAGAAATGAGCAACGAGACTATTGATAGGTTAATCAGAGAGTGGAATTGAAGCTTGCGCCATTCACCACACCGCCTAGCCCTCATTAGTGCACCCTGTTGCATGCCATTTCAGTGGTGCCAGGCTAGATTGACCTGGAATTGTGCTTTCTGGGAGCGAATTGTCTTCAGTGACGAGTCCCGTTTTAAATTCGTTCCTTAATTACCACTTCGGGTGCTTGTGTTCTGGGAATTTCAACTTTCCTTTTTCAGGATTTCTTTTTAAAAAATTACAAAAATTATATTTTGTTTCCTATAATTTTTTATATTCCTCTAAAGATGGGTGTCTTTACCAAAAATATTATGTAACTTTTCATAGTTAACTGATTTGGATATACAGTCACACCTGCGACTAGCGCAGACACAGGGTTCCCATGCAATCTGGAATTGTCAGGGAATTTGAAGTCGTCCCTAAAGCCAAGGATCGAAAACAACTTTTTAAATCAGATGCACAAGTGCATCCAAGTCTTGTGACTTATTAAATACTAGTTAAGTGTACAAGTAACGAACGGAATAGAAAGTAAACCTCAACCTTAAAAACGGGTAAAATGTAAGTGAAATAATTACATTAAAACATGTAAGATAAAGAATGCAACTTTTCAAAATAATTGAACATTCATTTGTAATAAAAAAAAAATACAAAGCAAATGCAGATATATGGAGAAAATTATATAAAATTATTCCGTATGTCACTGTTCTTGGAAAGTAAATGTAAATAACCATAGTTTTAAATAGTTTATTGCACTGTGTGCACCCAAATTAAAAACTTACATGCACAGATAAAATTTCACGTGCACTCGTGCATCCGCTAAGTTCGAACCCTGCCTAAAAGGTCATGGAAAAACAAGATTTTGGTCAAAACTTGGAAAAGTTAGGGAGAACTTCCAAAACTTCTATTTTGAATAGCTAAATCTTCCACGAAGTCGAAGTTATTTTCTCCTTAACTGAAGTTTTAGTTGGAAATTTTGTGATTGGTTAAAGAACTTTACAGAAAAAGTCAGGGAAAAGCCTAAAAAAGTCAGGGAATATTTTCTCCCGTGGGAACCATGCAGACATGTCTTGAGACGTCTTAGCCAGCATCGGGATCCTACTTTTACTACCTTACACCACACAAGCCAACAACAAGAAGCTATGGTCTGGGTTGCTATTTTTTTTAATAGCTGGACCTCTTTGGCAGTTATCTATGGCTGTTTTACAGCACAGAGCTACATTAGAAAAGAACACAATGATTGACCAGGGTTACAGAGGTACATTGACAAAATTGTATAATCTGTTGTATTGTTGTTCCTTTTGCGCCATCTTGGGCTGACGTTTCAACGAGTTAATTCCCAGACCCACATGGCATGCCTTTCTTACTGATCGTCTATGTGCTTGCCAACCACTTCCTTGGCCAGGTCTTTCCCTGGTAAAGCACATTTGGGAGCTGATGGAAAGGTACCTTAGAGCATCCCAAAATGTTAATGAATTAACCCGACAATTGGAGACAGTTCAGCAAGAAATCCTACAGGACACCATCTATCAATTCTAAGTCAATACCACATCAGATAACGGCTTGCATCCAGGCCAGAGGTGGACCTGTGCCGTACTGGTTTGCTGACTTTGTGTAGCTTTTTATTTTTAATAAATCATCCACATTTTCTGAAATTGTAATTTCTTTTTCTGTACATGTACATCACATCTACCAATTTTTGTCTCAATTGTGTAACTCCTTGGTGCATCAATTTTTTTGTCTTGCAGTGTATATTATCTAGAAGATTGATATGTACAGAAGGAGGAGGAGGAATCAAAGCTTTGTTTTTAATATTCTAGATACAGTATCAACAAATAAGCAAGATGAAAAGTCTAATGACACCAATTTAACAAGTAAACTTCCAGTAAACACTTAATTATAATGAATATAATGTAAAAGTTACTTTAAATCCAAAATTGATAGGATGTGTCTACATCTTGTAATGAATAACTAAAATAAGTCAAGTTGCACATTTGATTATTTAAAAGGATAAATACATTATATAGTCATTAATTACTAGACATTCATAGTAATCTGCTTACCTAGATCTGGTATGGTGTCAGTATGATGTAGGTCCACCTTTCCCTATTATCACAGCCTCTACGCTTCGAGAAAGAACAAAGACTAAAATGTTTTGTTATTTTTTATGCTTAATGGGTTATTAGATATTCAAAAAATGATGTCGATCTACTCAATGCTAAGCTTGGAATTGAATCGTGAGTTTTTTCTTATTTCATAGAAATATTTATGGAATTTTGTGTATGAATGCTTCTTAGAGTGGTCTTCGTTTTCTGATTTAGGAATACCTTAAGACACACCCCCTAGAATGGTTTCATTTATGATGAAACTAAAGTGTGCCAAAATTAATCTCGAATGGACTAGTCTAAGTGGTGCCTCAAAGACCTTAAAATTGTGAATGTAATATTTCCTTTACATGTATAATTACACACGTCGATGATTTCAGTCCAAAACTTAACACTTACATTGCTGTACATGTCCCAAAGCAGTTTTTTTTTATGTGTGGGCATGAACAGTGTCAGTTTGACCAGGGTGGAACACTGTCATTTTCTCCCGGGACCCCCAATGTCTAGGCTAATACTCTGAATGCAAAACTTTTTTTACCTGTCCATGTAGGAAAAGTCATCGATAAAACATTGAATGTTTATCTGCTAATTTATTACAAATAATATCGATACCAAGTATGATTAGAAACATTGGAATCTACACGATGTACTGTTTACTACATCAATGACATGAAATTTGTAACTAACTTCGTAAGCTAAAGTTAGAGAGCAAAGGCCTTAAAAAATTGAAATTTTCTACCTCACCTTTTAATTTTATTTTTGTTTTCAAAGAAAATCAAAATATGGGGGCAATGGTTCTCCTTTCCTATACCTACGGCCATTGCTAGCGTTGGAAAATTTTATACCTGGTCTTGATTCGGAAAGTATTATGCATGTTGACAAATATCCTTGAAAATGCATAAAATTATTTTTTCTAACGTTAATGTTATCTAATTAGATTATTTAAAATAGACACATATTCAGTATTTTTTTATTCAAAAATATTTAAAAACTTTTTAAAAAAGGCCCTTTAAAAAAAATTACAAGCGGATTAAAAAAATACAAACTTTGGAAAAATGTGCAGAAATATCCAAAATATGAAAAATATGCACACAAAGGCAAAATATGCAAAAACATGCAAATGCATAGAAATCCAGGCCCTACTAATAACTTTGAGAAGACACGGAAAGCTTGTTGGTCGTGTGAGTCTGTTTCCCACTTACCAGGATCCAAGTTCAAAAACTGATCGGAAATTTTTAATCTTGGAAAAAAATCATTGTTTTGGAGATGACAAATTGACTTAAACACTTGAGATATATTCTTCACATTCTTTCCACTGAGAACATGTTTGTTGTTATTACTGATGATATCTGTGTGTTTAGCAGACTTCATAGCTTCAACCATTTGCAGTTTTGTGCCCTTGGGTATGCACACATCAAGAAATAGAAATCAAAGAAATAGCTATTATCTCAGGAGCCAAATACCACAAATAGCAGAAAAACTTGCGTAAAGCCGCCTGAGAAACTTGAATATTCTGCCAATGCTATAAGAAACATGAAGTCATTGAATGGCACTTATGGACCATTCTCTTGGTGTGTCTATTTCTGAAGCCACGTCAGAGGTACAAGCCTCTGATAAAAGTAGTGCACCCACCACAAGGGCAATCACACAAACTTCCTGTTTCTTCTAAACATCACATGTGAGGAGAGTAGTTTGGCAACTGTTGATTGGACTTCATGCTTTTCTGTATCTTTATAAAGCTTCAGTCGGTGAATCCTGACTGACGTAAGACAGCTTCTTCAGTAGTACTTTATCCACGAATGTCAACATTGCAGTGAAAAACTGGCATCTGTTAGTGACTGCAAAATTGAGAAATGAGCTGTTAGTCACACACCCTGCATTTTATTAGACTGATTTGTATATTTGTTATGATTTGAATATGTAAAGTTCCCCCTATTGGCAAAAATCTGAACTAATTTTTTTTTCTCTACTACAAAAAATCCCCCTCCACGAGAATAATTTTATCACGAACCACATTCAGATATGCTGATTCCTTCAATTTTTATGAATTTTTGAAATGTTTATGAACTTGTGGGACACCTGGTAGTTATTGGTTCACATAATAGGCCTTAGACCTGAGTTTGATCATTTAATGGAGTTTCATGCTTTATTTTTTCCACTCTGCCATCGGCATGGTATTGGAATTTGGTTTGAATCACCACTCATCAAAACATGTTTGCCTGTTCTATCATTGTGTCTATTTCAGGTACTTTTTGGGTCCACATACACACTGAAAATGTGTGTGTTTTTGGGTGATTGTGTAGGGTAATGACACATGGATAGGTCTTCTGTTTTGTTCCAGATAGTAACATTCATTGTGCTTACTACTAACTGCTTACTGTAGTCTGCGGGTTGATTCCCTAACCCTTCAAAGGTTAAGTCCTTGGGGGGGGAAAATGTAGGCTCACTACTCTGCAGTGACATAGTGCAGACACATTCATGGGTTTTATTATACTGAGATTCGACTTCCAGTGCTTTTGTAGAACACGTGTGTTCTACAAGAGCACTGGAAGCCAGTTTTCTGCCCAATGTAGTCCTGTGTTTGGTTCTCTTGGCAACAAAGATTCAGTTCCTTGGAAAATTAAGTCCTTATGCAGCATGATCTTTGCTATCCTTGTTCAGTAAAAGCACAAAGTTATCAGAGTTAAAAATCTTGTTGGAATAGTGTTATTAGTAATTTAATTAAAGAGATTTATTGCAGCTTCGAAAAACTTCTGGCATTGTGAAGTAATGGATGGAGAAGAAGAATTTAAAATATTAATTAAAAATTTGAATTTTTTACATTTCTAAAATTGAAAACTTAACAAATTATATTAACTAAGCTAAAGTAATTTGAATCAGGGATAAATTATGAAAAATTTTGTGTTGAATAATTTTATTGCATTGTTTATTTATTCTAGTACATTTAATACACTTTACCTTTGTATAAAATCTTGTTTGTTTTATATAAAAACTGTATGTACAATCCCATCTTGTTTGGTGCATGAAAGCCTTTGCCATCCATGGGCCATAAAAATTCAACTAACCAATCGTTTTGTTGAAGTACCGTGTCTTGTACTAATTTTACTTTTAATTTTAGTGTGGCTTGTGTCTCTGAAACACCTACACCACCTCATGCTGGTTGTTCTCATAACTCAGTCTCATCAACAGTAGATTTATGTGCAGCCTCAAGTTCGTCAATTTCACAAGGTACCTTTTTATTTAGTAGTAGTAAAATGCAATGTTTATTTAAGATTTGTAATTACCATGCTTGTGGTAGGTAAATGGAGTCTATTTTGTTTAAAATGTTTGGTTTTGTGTTAAATAACAGATTTTAATTAAAGTTCTAAATTAAATCTTGATTAATGCATAGCCTCCTGTAGCTTCAACTAATAAATGGAATGGCACCAAATTTTGTACATGTACTATTCAAGAAATGGAGGTGGGGGAGTCTGAAAAGAGAATAGTAGTTTCAAAATTTGCCAACAGATAAAAATATGGAGAAAAACAGGATCCCCACTCACCTGGAAAATACTTGAAAATCAGGGAAAAGAAAAATGATCATAAATTTCCTCTGATTATTTTCCATTTCCTTCAATAAAAAATCATCATTAAATAAAATGAATTCATTCATAACACCGTCATTATTTTATCTTATAATAATGCATGTAAAGTGATTATCAGTGCTTCCCCCTATTCGCACATACTCTGCAATTTTCCTTGGTATTTGAGAATGAAGATCCACTTAATTTCTCCTCTAATTTATATACAGGGTGTCTCAGCACCAGGGTTGCAAACATCTAGGAGGGATAGGGTACACCTAGACGAACAATATTTGTCATAGAACCTAGGGTCGCAAACCACTCTGCGTCAGTTCTAAAACCATCCAGCATTCACAAGTAGTGACAATCAGTGCATGAGAAGTGCAAAATTCGAAGTCCTAGTCATCTATGCACCTGAGCAACTGACCTGAGTTTTATCTGGTGCTTTTCACACACAGGTTGTAAATATTTGTGCATACTGGATGGTTTTAGAACTAGAGTTGTGAGTGGTTTGCGACCCTAGGCTCTATGACAAATATTGTCCTTTAGTTGTACCCTACCCCTCCTAGATGTTCGTAAACCTGTGTTTTTCGCATGTCTATATTTTTCCTACATCATGCATAGTATGTATTCCACCATTGGAATCTTAAGTGAGCAATTTTTGATGCTTTCGTAACGAGAATATGATTTCACCAAATGAGTACAGCTTTCCGTTTACCCTGCTGATGTATATACTATATCATTTCCTACTAAATAGTTGATGCTTAACGATGTTGTAATTTAAATGTGTTCTGTATCTCTCCGAGTTTCCAAATTAGGCGAAATAATTTCTAGATTTCGCCACAGAGGGTGCTGCTGTCTATCCCCTCTGATCAGGCATGGCTGGCCACTTCAATATACCTATACCTAACTGTTATAGCTGTACAAGCCGTTGTTTAAAAATTATTTGGGTGGATACAAACTTTAAGAAGCACCCTGTGTATAATGTGATAAGCTAGGGGGACACTAATTGCTGTGCCCAGGTTGCCTTCAAAACTAAATCCGGACTTGCTTTATATATTTTTCATTAATAATATTTTTTGTGTTTTTAGTGCACTAATGTGCCAAAATTGCTCATTTTTATTTTTTCATAATTCAGCGAAAGAAAAATATCGCTTACACAAATATTGACTGTTATTCAAGCAAACATTATTACAATAAAATTGCATTATATGAGGGTGGGGAAAGAAAGGCTTGATGTCTAAAAAAAGTAAAGGTTTGAAACAAAATGATATAATAATCAATGACATATGTTTAATTGTAAAAAGTGCATAAAATCTTTGCTTTGAATGATAAAAGTTAACTACAAAATTATGCATATTAAAAATATATTGTGTGCTTTTGTTTTTACATACATGAAATGACTATATTGCAGTACAGTGTAAAGTTTTTAAACATCAGAGAATTTTTACATGTTTTTATAGCAAGGTCTGGAAAAATCTGGGAATTTTGGTGTGTTTTTTCGTTACAAGGTGGGGGAAAAGTCAGAGAATTTTAAAATGTTTTCCTGGCCATCCTGTAAAACCATTGTATCAGGCTGTCTGGTTCTTGGATGAAATAAATGTACATGTGTCATTTTTTTTATTCAGATTCATGATTCATTTTATATTATTGATGTGCTTTATGTGTGAAATCTACTATGTATATTATGGTCTAATGGAAGTTATTTTATGTTTTGAATTTGCAAGGAAATGTGTATATTATATGTATATTTTTTAGTTACCAGCGAACCTGGGCCAAGTAACCTTCTCCAAGTCAATAAAGCAAGTGATGAAGAAACATGTGATAAGTATGTTTTATGTGTGTGTATATATAGTGTCCTCATACACTTACGTAACTTTCGAATGAAGATAGCTCCAGTTATGGAAGTTAGCTCTGATTGTAGTAAAATGCCCATGTGCTATCAGATGACATTGACAGCAGCACATCTGGTGGCAACATTTGGAATTTACAACAAAGTTTAACTTGAGATGTAACATATAGGGATGGGGTCAATTAAAAAGTTATAGAAAACGATATCTCGCTTAAATACTGTGTATGTAATACATTCTGTGATAGCTGTAAATATCGTCGTTTAGTTAATGTGTCCTCATAAAGCACAGGTCCTTTTAGTGGATTGTTCCAAATACCACTCCAAATATTCAAAGCAAACGGCATGTGATGTCGAACTTTTTCCCATGAAGCAGTTTCCAGTCCCCAATAATGCTTGTTTCTTCTGCTTAATACTCCAGATTGGGTGTATTGAGACTAGTCCCTCAGAAGGATAATAGCTAAACATGGCTGAATATTTAATGTGTTCATTACAAAGTTTTGCCAATCTATGGCATTGCTGAGGATTCCTTGATAGCAATCCTGCAGTAGTATTGTACGGTAGGGGTGAGTACCCAGTTGCTGCAAGATTCGTCCCACATGACTAGTTTCTAAGCCACATTCTGTACTAATGTCTCTCACACTGAAATGTTGGTGGACTAGAACATATGCTAAAACATCCTCTGGTTGCACATAATGACCATATACTAATCTGCCAGAACATGGACAGCAGATGCATCTCATTCCCCTCAGCCATCATTGATGATGATTATCAGAGTCATAAGGCAACCAGTAGAAAAATTTGCCGTATATTGTCGGGCATTGTATCTTACACGATGACCATATTTCCCATATTGTAACACCATCTTTTGCAATAACCTTTGTTGAAAAAACTTGCCATGTTACATCAAACCCATAGTTTCAGTTCTCACATTACTGGCCACTCCTTGCTTGGCCCTCATTTCATATGTGCTGTACATGCATTTGCATATCATACGCGAGATTATGTTTTTAAAATTATTGCTTTCCCTGAGTGTTTATTGATGTGAAAACCATGTATTTCTCACGGGAATTTTTACAGGGCATTGTTATTAATTAATAAATGCAGTATTTATGTGAGATGTCATTTTTTTACTGATTGATGCTCTACAACTTCCTAATTTCCCTGTATGTCTTATAATTCTCAAGTTGGACTGTAAGTTCCAAATTTTGCCACCAGGGCTGCTTTCGTCAATGTCATCTGATAGTGCGTGGTCAGCACATGGATAGCTCAGACCTATCATAACTAGAGCTACCTTCATTCCAAAGTTGCATGGGTGTATAAGGAATTTAGAGGACAACCTGTATCTGTGTTCCCACATACTTGAGAACCTGCAATTATCAGGGAATTAAAAAATGTCCCTAAAAGTCTGGGAAATTTCAACGAAAAACAAGATTTTTTGATCAAACCTGGAAAAGTTGTGGGGTGGGGTGGAACTTGCGCATCTTCTGTATCGAATAGCTAAATCCCTTACAAACGTGAAATCATCTTTTCCACAGACGAAGTTCAGTTGAATCCACAGAGAGAAGTAAAAGAAATTAGTCATGGAATTTTACAGTAGAAGTCAGGGAAACTTTTTTTTTGTAAGTATGAATGAGAACCCTGCTATTTATATATATTGTACACTGAGTGGTCAAATTATTATAATTACCAAGCATTTTATTCAAATGCGAAATGCTGTTTTGCAGATAATGTTGACATAAGACATTTAAATCTGTATAAGAATAGAAAGGCAAAGGTATGTAGACTAATGAATTGTATCATTTGTCGAGTCATTGATAAATAAGTCTAGTAGATTTTAAATATGGGGAAAATAATAAAATGAATATGCTTTTCGAAGTAGAGGTTTGTGGAAGAATTAATAAAATTCGTTTTTCAATTCCTACCTTCTGTGGCTGAAACTAGGACCTAAAAACATGTGAAATTTATGAAAACGCAATGATAAAGCATTAGCTATGTCTTGGTGGTCTAAGTGGCAAGATGCTTAGATTCTAACCAAGAGGTCATTAATTCAAATCCAGCTTAACGAGGGAAGATTTTTCTTTCTGACCCTTCTAAAAAAAAACTACCCACTTTAGGCTCAGAACGTTAACTACTTTCATGGTAATCGCTCTGCCTCTAAGGGCAATATCTAAAATTTGTAATATAGGGGTCAAAAAGATATTGAGTTCCCCATGTTATGCCACAAAACATAGGAATGATTGTGGGTGTTCAACAGCCATGTAAGCATTAGCAAAGTTACTTCATTGGTGAATTGTTGGAGAGTGGCATTTGCCAAAACGTATGTAGAGTTGACTAGCTGACAAAAATGTTAGTCTGAGTGCATTGTGTGTTGTCATAAACAGTTGCTTCAGTGCGACAGTGTGTCAAATTACAAACATTCTGGATCATAGAAAAATTTAGATGATTTCGCTATATAGATGGTATGCCACACATTACATTTTATGTTCTACAGTAGCAGAAGGCTTGTCTGTACACCATTGTTATTAGCTGTAAATGTGATTTTATTTCTTTGCTCAGGAACACAGAAATTGGACAGTAAATAACTGAAAATAGGTAATGTGGTCTGATGAATCATATTTTCAATTATACTGCTGAGGTTTTAAGGTGAGAGTATGTGAACAACAAGAGAAAGCATGAAACCTTGTTTCATCATAAACTAGCTAGCTAACAGAGGTAATGTTATGATGTGTGGCAGGTTTTAATGTGAGAGTCTGGACCCTTTCTTGTTCATGTGGAGCAATGTTTGATTGGCCAAAGTTGTTTAAATACCATTGCCAATCAAGACCACCCAATGAAGTACTAACCTGATGGTAATAATTTGGTCACTCAATGTATATGCATATTTATTTTTTTAACATACTTCAAACATCATAACAATAAAACTATATGTACTGACTAGAAATAAATAGAATTTGAACATAATCAGCTGGTGTGTAAACACACAATTAAACTTAAGAATAGAAAATACATATTTGATCCCTTACATTTGTAAGATGATGTACATTTGTCTGGCTGTAGTGTAGAGGTAATACAGTCATCTGTTGCACAATTGACCCAAGTTTGATGCCAATGGTATGTAGAATATGCATCGTTTTTCGTTCCCATTATAGTTCATGGTTTGGTTCCCTGTAACTTAGTCAATAGAGGTATGGATTCTTCAAAACACTAGGTCGCAATGCAGCATAACCTTAGTTGCCTTTGAGTTGTAAAACACAAACATTTGTAAACTTTGTTTATTTTGCAGTATAAATTTGTTTCAGTTTTGCTTCTTCAGACTAAATTGTCGGTTCGGATAGAGCCACCAAATTAATGCAATTGCATACTCTTATGGTTACTGAGATTTAAATCCAGTTTTGTCAGCTTATACATGCTACCATACAGCCTTGAATTTTGTAATCATAATGAAGCAATGGGATTTTTGTCTTCTGCATATTAATGTTTAGTAGTACTTTAATTTTAAACACATTGGTTTTGTTTTATATTTTATTTGTTTGAAGCATTTACAGATGAATATTTTTTAATATAAATTACTTGAACATTTTTGTGTTTCTATCGGAATGGATTACTTAAAATATTTTCATGAACTTTGTTTTTACATGTTTACAGAGATTCAGAATCACTGAAGGCTCAGTTAAAGTTAAAAATTCAAGAATTAATGCGTGACTCTGCTGTTTGTGCTGTATGTATGGTATGTAACATTTTCAATGGTATAGGCAGGTGGTGTTGATGGAACTTGTAACCCTCCCCCATTGCAGTGAAATTTTGTACACTGCTTTTCATGATGATATGACCACTTGCATTTTTGAACCTAACAGATTAATCTTTATCAAGCAATTAATTTGAAATATATTTTTTTAATTAACTTTTCATCTTACACTTGAACACTGTAAGGCATTTCAAAAGTGCTTTCTAATTTAAAAATAACGGTTTTTATCCACTGATGAATGTTTCATGATCTTATGACCACCCTTCAAAATTTCTCATTTATTTACAAAATATCCAGTTTTAAATAATAGATGACACTTTCTGCACAAAAGTATAAACTATGTAAATTAAGTGGAGTATGAAGTTCATTTTGATTGCAGTTGTATTTATTTTTTTGCATGTAGTTAAGAAATATGTGTCGCTTTTGACAATGGATCGAGAAGTGCTTTAAATGACATTGAAAAAAAAAATTCTGTGTACTGAGTAAATTACCTTTTTGTTGGAGTAATAGCTAGAAAATTAGGTTGATTGTATGGAGTAATGCTGAATTTTCTGAAGCTCAGAACTGACTGTGGTACTAAGAATAGTTACAAAAAAGTTGTCAAGCTCAAAAATATCTCTAAGGCAACTAGCAAATCAGTAGAATGAGCCAGTTTCACCCCTGACATTATTTAGAATGGTTTAAATCTCTGGATAAGTATGTTACATTTTACGTTGAAAACAACCAAGAATGACAAAAGCACAGAAATTAAATCGGATAAAGTGGGCAAAATATTATATGTGCTGAACATTACAATATAACAGTATTTTTATATTTCAGAAAAAAAAAGATGGTTATAGTTTCTATTGACTTACTTTGAGAAAATATTCTCCTAAAGACAAGGTGGTGGTTGGGGGAGCGGCTCACTTATGGGCAAGATATGGAAATAATGGGAAGACAATAATTGTCTGGTCGTGTGAATGCTTTGAATTACCAAAATCTGTTGAAAAAACATTTATTGCCATTTGCAGGGAATATTGGAGGACCGTCTTTCATTTTTCAACAAGAAAGTGCCCCATACATTCTACAAACAACACTTGAAAGTGGTTTTTGGGTAATGGTGTGTGCATAATGGACAGGCCAGCAGTTTCTCCAGATTTAAATCTGGGTTTGCATGGTCCTTAAAAGTCCTTAAGAACTTATTTTTTATCAGTCCTTAGAAAATGGCCCTTAAAGTCATTAATTTCTGTACTAAGTCCTTAATTTTGAACAAAACATTCAAATTATTTAAAATGTCACCAAATACGACATAAGTCGTTAAGCGAGATTTCCCTGTATGGCTTGTGTCCTCTCTGCTTCTGGATGGGTCTTTTGTTAGTGCTAACCCCTCCTACATGTGTATATTCTTTGGTAACCTTAACAGGAGGATGTTTGTGAAACATAATGTGAACTATTTCCAAACAAGGATGTTGTTCTGGTTTTAGAGAATACAGTGTTTTGTAAATATAAAGATGGCCAGCGGACCGGGAGTTGTCAGGGAATTCAGTGGAGTGGGAAGAGGTCAGGGAATTTCTAAAAAAAAAACCCAAGAATTTTAATGAAACCGGTATAGCAACAATAGGTTTGGGCCTTCCTGACCGTTCAACCTACAGTTGTTTTCTTACTCGTTACGTATTTTTCCTGGGGTTGAGATACATATAAGTTATAAAGTGAACCACATTTATTTTGCTTTTCGGAACTCACAATGACATCTAACCTCAGTGGATATAGTCCAATCACTGTGCCATTATAAAAAAAAAAATTTAGGCTTGAGTTTTAAAGCCTGGGCCACTTGAGAGGCACCACTTCGTTCACACGAACTGGGGGCGGAATTTCTCATACGGGATGGGGTCACGTGCGAGAGTCAACCATCTGTGATTCAGCATTGTATATTAAACTGTTCTAAGGCTAATGTTAGACGGAGCCATCTTGGAGGTAACACGCTGAGTTGCAGATGGTCGATTTACGTGCTTGAATTGGTATGGTAGGTGGTATCATTCTTTATGATGGGAATTCAAGCTCAAAGTTGTTTGATTTTGGCAACTTCACCTATAGCAAAGAGTAGAATCTAGCTTGAGGATCTCCACTCACAGGCCACCCTGATTATGGCTGTGAAGTTGACTGATAAACCGTATAACCTGTGTCAGACATGGTCCGTCTGAGTCGCATCACCCAGTGAGCAATCTTGCTTATTGGGTCACACAATTGTAAAGAAAAAGGTAGTTATAATTAGTAAAATCTGTTCTTACCTACTGGGTCATGCTACTCAGGTAGCTCTGTTTGACACCATCTTTACTGTGTATCAGTCAACATTACATCCATAATCGGGGTTCCTATAAGTGGAGATCCCCAAATTAGATTCTTCTCTTTGCTATAGGTGAAATGGCCGAAATCAAACAATTTTGAGCATGCATTTTAGGAAAAACACACACTGCTGAGCTGCTTCATAGACTAGGGCGGCAAAATTTTGTTCATTAAGTCTGATATAAAAGAATCACTACCATATGATAAACTCAGTTGTTTTGCCAAGAAGAAAGCTAGATGTCATGCTTTCCATTTAAATATCATTTTTTGATGGGCTTTTATTTTCTGCTAAAGTTAAAATTTATTTCAATAAAATTTTGTTAGATTTTTTATATACCAAGAAGAGACAATGCTTCAATATGTCAATATCGTTTAATGATTATTTTTCCATTTATGAGTTTGTTTTTCAAAATATTTATTGTCAATACAAAAGTTTTTGGCATATATTGAATGTGGCAATTTTTATATTCCTACCATTGATGGGGGGACAGGTAGGAAGGGGTGGCGAAAAGTAGCCTTGGGGTGGCAGAAATAGCCAAGGTGCGACAGAATGGTAAATCTGTCCATGTCCCTTCCATAGTCTTTATCTGATGATCATGAATGGACGGGTGACCTGTGCTGGGTAAATCCACTGTCTCATTCCAGTGTGCACAATATGGTTTGACCCACCGTTCAATCATCTTATACGCTAAAGCATTATTGCCTCAGGTGTCACTTATTCTGTGATGACATTCCCTGACATTTTTGTCACGGGCTACCTTGATTTTAATTCACTACTGCTGATCACTTGCTCATAACATGCATCAAAGTGGTACAGACAACACTACATTTCAGTCCCGCAGAGCAACTACCCTTATGACTGGATTGACTGATTTATGCCCTCTACATGATACTAGTGTCACCTAACGGTGTCCATATCCTGTTTGCACATGTGACTTTCCTGTCTATGTTGCCACTACTTTATTTACAACCCTCGTATACAATTCCCACTTCAGTACACTTTGTGCTCAGAAAATAGTGCATCCATCACATTAAATAAAAACATTATCATACAATAATTTTTGCCACCCACGTTCATATAGCTCAAACTAGAGCTTTTTTATATTTGGAGAAAAAGAGGAGCCGTCCTCATCTTGGATTCGAACCAGGGTCCCCGCATTGAGCCCTCGGTGTCTTGACCTACTAGACGAACGAGGACAAGAACAAACGCAGTTTTCTCCGTATATGAGGATGTAAGATATTATTACCCTTCACAGGGATAACACAATTGCCAAATAATGGTCAACACAAAAAAGCCTCCGGGGCGAGAATTTTGTGAGTTTT
>QLNU02000578.1:30975-41278 GCA_006491805.2 Dysdera silvatica | reverse complement strand
TCTCGTTGAGAGCTCCTGTACCATGTCTTGGAGTTCTGATGGGTTCGTTGAAAAAATAACAATGTCATCAGCAAACCGCAAATGATTTAAATATTCATTTATCAATATTCATTATTTTTCAATATTTATCAATATCTACAATAATATACAATAATATATTTTCCATATTTATCAATATCCACTTATTTTTATTCCCTTGTCATTCCAATTTATCTGCTGAAAAATCATCTGTAAAGCTGAAGTAAAAAGTTTTGGAGAAATGGTATCTCCCTGCCTCACACCTTTACCAATTTTGATAGTTTTGGTATCTTTATGTAACCGAAATTTTGCACTTGCATTTTTATACACACGTTTCACCATGTCAATGTACACATCCTCGATGTCTGCTGATCTTAAAGAGTTGATGACTGCTGATGTTTTAATAGAGTCAAAGGCCTTCTCATAGTCAATAAATGCCACACACAATGGAAGTTCATATTCATGTGTTCTTTCAATTAATTCTCTTAATACTTGAATATGGTCCACTGTACTGAATCCACTTCGAAATCCAGCTTGTTCTCTTGGTTGAGCTGCATCTAATTTTTTCTGCAGGCGATGTGTTAGCACTTTTGTGAAGATTTTATAAATAGCAGGTAACAAGCTAATTGGTCGGTAATTTTTTAAATCCTCTTTATCACCTTTTTTATGCAAAAGAATTACTGTTGCAGAATCCCATTGGTTTGGTATGTTACCACTGTTGAGGCATTTGGTAAAGAATTTTGCGAGTATGTCTTCTACATGTTCTCCAGCTTCTTTTAAGATATCTAATGTAATGCCATCATCGCCAGGGGATCTTCCTTTCTTCATACTTTTTATTGCAAATGCTACTTCTTCTTTTAAGATTTTAGGAGCTGTTCCTTCGACTATCTCAGAGTCTTCGTTTAATCCACTGTTTCCCTCATACAGCTTTCTGTAGAATTCTTCAACTCTTCTAAGTATTTCTTCCCTATTTCTTGTTACAGTGCCATCCTCTCCTTTTAATGCAATGATGTGTTTCTTCCCAATAGACAAACTCCCTTTAACAACCCTAAGGCTCTTGTTGCTTTCAATGGCCTTCCTTACTAACTCACAATTGAATTTTCTTATATCTTCTTTCATGTTTTTGCGCAAAGTTTTGCAAAGTTCTACATACTCGATCTTGCGACTGGTATTTTGATTGTCCACCTTCATAAGTCTTCGCCTTTTCATGAGTTGTTTCGTCTTCTCAGATAATTTGCTATTCTGCTTTTTACATATTACACCACCAATTTCCCCAGCAGTTTCAATTATTGTCTTAACAATGTTTTCATTTGCTTCTGAGATGTCAACTTCTTCAATAAGTCCTTCCAGTGCAGAAAAGCGATTTTTTAATTCCAACTTGAATGCCTCGGTATTTTCTTTTAATTTCTTTAAATCCACCCTCTTACATACTTGTTTCCTAATGAGCTTCTGCCTTTCTAGTTTAGTATTTAAGTGCATTTTACATCTCACCATTCGATGATCACTTCCAGTATTAAATCTGTTCAGTACGCTGCAATCTTCAATAATTGATTTCTTGTTTGCCAGTATATAGTCAATTTCGCTGGTTCCTCCATTGGGGTGTTTCCATGTCCATTTTCTTTGTAGTTTCTTCTTAAAAAATGAATTCATGATGCTAAGATTTTCAGCTTCGGCAAATTCTATGAGTTGATCGCCACGTTCATTCCTTTCCCCGTATCCGTATTTACCAACCGATGTCTCTCCTTGTTCATGTTGTCCAATTCTTGTATTATATATATATATTTTATTTAATGTAATAGATCATAATCCGTGTAGGAAAAATAATGGCAATTGAATTGACATTTGATGGCTTATTGTCATCTTATGCAGTGCCGTGGGGTATCTTTAAACAACGGATTCCTTCATTTATTGGTGCAATTTACCATGAAAATAAAATTTTGAATTTTAATGACTATCCAATACAACATACACGTATTCAACAAATATTTACACACGGTAAAGATATATAGTAGGCCTTGCGTAAATCAATATTTAATATTCCAGCAAATATTGGCCAGTTCATCGGGACATTTTTGATTATCCGGGAAGGAATACACATATACATATGTACATAAATGTCCTAGTATTATAATAACGCCGACCGCACTAGTACCGAGAATGTGATTTTATTGACAGGAAATATTATCTATATAAGAATGTGCCATACGCACCTATGTAGTGTTTAATGGATAAAATTGTAGACTAACGTACACTGTGCTACATTACATATACAGAATGAAATATATCAAAGTTGATTGCTTTGCCATGGATCCAGCTAAGTATTTGCCATTATTTTTCCATTAAATTAAGGAAGTTTTAGTTCTTTTTCCTGTTTGAACGAAGATTTTCGTGCGAAGATTATCCAGTTTTTATTTCGTTATCGGTGAATGGGTCCCTATGAATATCTTTCGCTATGCGAATAATACAGTGTTTCCAAAAAATTATATTCTTAGAAGCGGAATATTCCATTATCCTTGATATGATTTAGGTCTGCTGTACCTTGTAGGGGGAGGAAGGGAGGGGGAGAGAGAGAAAGAGAGAGACTCCCGTTTCGGTCTTTTTCTCTCTACTCGTTTCTGACCGATAAATATTTCTCGAGTTTTGCTTTAAATAAATCATGTTTATTACTTTTTATTCATCTGGTAATGAATTCCAGGGTTCCACACACACATATACATATACTCCCTTGTAACTGATATTGTCACAGGTAAATTTAATTCTAATTCTTCGTACATTTAGCTTTCTTCTTTCTCTTAATGACATGTAAATCTACCTTTGCTATATATCTATATTTTCTGCATATATTTTGCTCTACTTTTCTTTAGTATATTTTGATTAACGCAAAATATTCATGCATTATATTCACAGTGATTATGCCGTTAGATTTTTTTCAAATGATGATCCCATTCTTATATATTGTTCTTATCATTCGCTTTTGTAGTGAAGTTTTGTAAATACTTTTAAATAATTCCACCTTCGAAATCGTTGATAACTTCAACACGCACCTTATATGGAAACCGATATTACCGTTTTTCCATTTCAATCCAATAATTATCCTGCGGGTATCGAAGTGTAATACTGTTAAACGTCAAATCAGCGAGCGCCATATGACTTGAGTACCTGTCTGCTATTCGGGAGGGTTAGGGGGCAACAAACATTGGGAGTGGTAATTGGATGGGTAGCTATTAAACAGTGGTGCCCGTTAATAGAAAGTGTCCGTTAAGGAAGTTTTATTGTATTACTCTGTGCTTTACCATAATTGAGAGCCTTTCCTTGGATCGCATAACGAGAGACGGACGATGTTTGGCTTTACTGCTTTATTGATGGATTTTCAGTATCCCTAAAGCCTTTTATTTTAACGGCATATCGATTTTGAAATGACTTCACTCGTGTAGCTGTCCTGATAACAGGTTAACGTTTGATTGGTCATCAAAACAGGTTAGCGTTTGATTGGTTGTATATCAACCTACTATGTTATTACATTGTCAGTTAACTATTCGGTAACTGACAATGAGTAGAAATTCCAAGCATTTCCCAGCCACATTTATCATCAAAAATTCAAATTTGGAGAACTGTAGATTGGCGAATTAGTAATAGGAGACCAAAAAGTTGATGCACATTTCTCCCAGCCCTTCCATCTATTAATTTATTTCTCATTTTTAAAAGTCTTCTCCGCTATAATATCGAAGAAGGTCTGAATCAGTTCATCTTTTTCTGTTATACTTTTTTTCGCGAACTCTAATGAAATTAATTGGGTGGGAGTTGTGGTACACAGGTGACCTCAGAGTCATACAGAAGATAAAATTATTATATGTCGTGGTATAACTTATTTTTGGAAATTGACATGGAAATTAATTTAATATCCTGGGTAATATGGTAAGTGAATAAAATTCCTGGCTTGTATCAATTGGCATAAGAACTGTGACTCGAAATCCTAGTAGAATGGGCTGGGTTAGATTTCGCCCGTACATATTGTTTTCTGGGCAGATACAATCAATGATGCATATAACCAATTATCGCAAATTCTTATATATGTTGTACACAGTAAATCTTACATTACAGAACAATTGTTTCATTGTTCTGTAACGTACTGAAACTTCATTGTCACACGTGTTCATTGAACAAATTGTTTCAAATTCATTTTAAATATAACAACTTGTAGCTATTATTTCCCTGTTTTTTTGCAAGATAAATTGTATAAATGAAATGAAGATAAATCAATATAAACACTAAATAAAATTATAAGGTGGTAATTTAAAAGATTTGTAATATATTACAGATCTATTCATTAAATTGTGTTCTCTGTAGTTTCAGGAAAAAATTAGTGGCTTTAAACTTTCCGAACGCTGAAGCATTTACGGCCAACTTCTTCAAATAAATAATATATTTATGATAATCTCTATTACTTTGTACATAAATATTAGATAAGTAACTTCTAATTTAAACAACAATTTTTATAAACCTTTTTTTAATTTTTTATAAAATATTCTACAAAAATAACTGCATATATATTTTTATAATATGGACTGCTATACATGCTATTGATATTAATAAAAGCTATTAATAACTAAAAGAATTAATACTTTTGATTAAATCTTTTATTTAAAAATTAAAATTAAAGATTTATTTTTTAAAAAATTTTTGAAAAACTGAACTTGAAATTAATGAATATGAAAATTTTAATTTTTTTAATTATTTAGGGTTCCTCCCATATGTTTAAAAAGAAACATATTTAAACTTGACTAAACTGAGTAACCTTTGTTGCTCAGAATGGAATTTATATAGTGAAATATATGAATCGGTTCTGAAAGAACGTCTCCAAACTTAAAAAAATAAGAAATTACACAATTAAGAAAATTAAGAAAATAACAGGTAAGTTTAGAAAAAATATAAATAAAAGCCTAGTGTAAGAAGAACATAGACGAAGGACAATACAAAGAAACAACTCAGATAAATTCGGGCATATACAAAGAATCATTTTGGATTGATATACAGGATAATTTATGAACAGGAAAACACGACACGAACGGATTGCAAATAAATGTGCTAGAATACTACACAACGTTGGAAAACAAAAATGTGGCTGCCTTTCGGAGAGTCTATATCAAATAGACGATTATTAATAATAAAGATCGCCCATGGTTTATAGAAATTTTTCCATATGTCTCATCCCTGTGGGACAATGATTGAAGCTGTGGCATTCAGCTCACTATCCCGAGTCCAAAATTCAATATGTTTCGTTCTGGGTAAAAGTATCACGTTTTTACAATTGTTTCGACAGGAAATCGTCCTGCCTTCATCAAAAAATCTACTAGAAGTGTTCTTTGTCACCAAATCAGAATCGATTGATATCTTGAAATGAGATACTAATCTGTTTTCATCTATTGAGAATGAATCGAAGCAAAAAAATCTTGCGAAGGGTTTGTAAATAGATGTTTGCGCCTATCAGATAAATAGATATTTTCGCATGGATCATTAATTATTGCATTGACACTACAAAAGATGTGCTAGGCCTTGAAGAAATTAAGATATGTGGGTGATTGAGCGTTTCCAATCGTTTAAGTGTCAAAAAATGCAATCGATGACTGTTTTTCTCCGGGTGTTTTGCAATGGACGATTTATGAAGTTCTTGCTTTTGGACCTAAGTTTTGTATTTTTTAACTTGAATCGAAACACCCTTCCTATTTGATCAATATAGAAATGACCGCAATCGCAAACAATTCTATAAACACCCTAGTATTCATGGCATGGAACTTGGTCTTTTAGTTTAGAAATACCAAGTTTGTTAATAATAATAATTAAAAAGAAGTTAATTAACAGAATAAAACTTGTGCTTGGGAAGGCTAAAATGCACACAAAACACGAAGAGCATAACAAGCATGCTAACGAATACCTTGACACCCTGAAGCAGAAACTAAGTGCCGACAGCAAAAGGCTACGGCGATACAAAGAAAGTGCTGTTAGAAAGGCATAGAACAAATTGTTCGCAACAAATCAGAAAACCTTCTTTAGAACCCTTACAAACTCCCAAAATGAGCAACAAAATGAAACCCCACTAACAACAGAAATTGAGGAGTTTTGGAAATCGCTTTGGTCCTGCGAAGTGAAACATAACAAAGCTGCATGGATAGAGGAAGAAAGAACAGCAGGAAAGTACATAACAGGAATGGAATATGAAGGAATCACCGCCGAAGAACTTCAAAAGTTACCAGAAAAACACACAACCGGAAAGCATCAGGTGTGGACAAAATCCAAAGCTATTGGTACAAGAAGTATACAAGTACACATTGACAAGGAACTGAAGGAATGGGTAGGCAAAGCATTTCACGGCAGACACTATAATGATCTTCAACAGCCCCACATTGACAAGAAAGCCTCGAGCACATGGCTAACCCAAGGAACTTTACAACCGGAAACTGAAGGATTCAT
The DNA here is from genome assembly GCA_006491805.2 of Dysdera silvatica. Classification (NCBI taxonomy): domain Eukaryota; kingdom Metazoa; phylum Arthropoda; class Arachnida; order Araneae; family Dysderidae; genus Dysdera; species Dysdera silvatica. The sequence continues at coordinate 34,792 of QLNU02000578.1, read as the reverse complement.
GATGACAATCCAAGACCAGGTCATAAAAACAAGAAACTACCAGCGATACATCCTGAAGAATATAGAAAGTGGACAATGTGACTTAACATCTGAAACAATGCAACATGTAACATAAGGTTGTAAGATAATTGCCTAAGCAGACTACAAATACCGTCACAACCAAGCGGAAAAAATAATTCACTAAAAGCTTTTTGTCAGAACCAAACTGATAGCCATCATGAACTCTTACTACAAATGTGAACCAGAAACAACACTAGAGAACAAAACGCACAAATTGTACTTTGATAGGGCTATTATAACAGACAAGTCGACATCACCCAGACCAGACAATCCTAATTGACAAGACCAGCAAAATCACACATCACAGACATAGCAATACCCAACACAAATAACATTCAGAACACATACACCACAAAAATGACTAAATACCAAGACTTAAGGTAGGAAATTAAAGACATGTGGCATATGGACAAGGTAAACATTATCCCTCTTGTCTTATCAGCAACAGGTATAATACCAACCACACTCCAAAAGAACTTGGAGACACTTGATCTTGTTCCCAACACATATATTCAGATGCTATGATGAATTAAATATACAAAAATATTTTCACACTGAAGGTAGACTTGAGAACTTGGCACCGCCCGTCTTAAGCCTAATCCGCCAAGTGCGAGAACGCACACACACAAAATAAAAATAATAATTTATTCAACTCGATGTGTACTTTGTGATACATAACTTGGGAAGTATAAAAGTTACAGCAGTGTTAGAGAAGATCTATATTAAATTATTTAGGTTTTGGGTTAGAGATGGAAGAGAATATAAAGCAGTAGCTTGTTACAAGATTCTCTTTCAGAAATGCGGTGATGTTCACAAAAAAAAGTGTAGATATTTATGATTCTAAATTATGCTTGTTTCATAGAGTTCAGTTGTTGTATATCTTTAGCAGAGGGACGTGGAAAACTTGTAATAACTTAAGAACTGACTGAGCGTCGTTTTTACGAATTGATGAATATAAAGTATTAGTGTTATTTAGAGCTTTTCATGGGCTTCATTTGAGAAAATTGTGATACACACATGGATAAAACTTGTGAAATTATCTGTTTATCAAAATGCTAGCCAAAAGGATATCTGAGAGCCAGCATGTGTAATCAGAAATTTTGATTAATTGTTAATTAAACAGTTACTTATACTACTAAGAGTTACGTATATGAAATTAAACCATTACAAAAGGGATTATAGATTAAAAACATAATAGTACTTGGATTCAAAATACAGAATAGCTTAAGGAGGAATAGGAGACGTAGAGATTCCATCCAGCAGCTATCACAAGTTTTCTTTAGGGAAAAAACGCAAATGCCATCGATTCTTTATGACGCACGTTTTGGAATATGTTTAATTGATAAGTGTTTCAGAAATAGAAGCAATTATTTTGCGGATAGAAGAAACCTAAAGATCCCAAATGCCGTTTTGTGAGTTCAACTGGTGTTTGAAAGATTTGTGTCACTATTTTTATACCAGCATAGATATTAGAGAACATTGTTTATATACATTGAAGTGACAATGACTTGATAAAAGGAAAAGATATTCAATGTTTGTAGGGGTTACGAAGGTTGAAAGACGACATACAATATAAACAGTTTATCTATGTAAGGCGACGTATTGTATTTGCCGAAACTGCTCGTAGGGAAATACGGGGAAATTCTTGGAAGCTCTGCTGGGTTTCTTTGTGTTAAATGCTTGCTTCTAGGCAATTCGGTTCTTTTTGCGTCCTCCCCAGACACCGCTGAATGTTATTATGGCAACTCAGTTCCGTCTATATACTACTCCCTCTGTTAAACTTTCTCTTAAAATATAAAAAAATAACACGACAGCGAAATTAGTAGTTAAACAAAAAAATACACTGACAGTGAAAACGGATTCTGGAGGGCATTACTGAACATAGTTCCTTCTTTCATAGTTGGAAAATAAGGTGCCCGAGGACAGAGATGTTTAGGTTTCCCTACAATCTTTAAGGCTAGGTTTTGTAGATAATAGTCATAGCTCTCTGTTGATGAAAAATGTGTTTAACCCCCTGATGAATGATGGATGGGATCCAACCCATGAAACCATCGTCTAAATTTCACAGCTTGTGGGGGATGCATGCACTACACAATGACGAATACTGCTTTCCCACAGTTGCTATAATTTACAAAGACATACCCCTCCAAGATCCGCACCCTGTGTGTGTGTGTGAAGGGAAGGGTGGGGATTCCTAATTGGAAAAAAGAATAGAGATAATTTCAAGGAATAAAAGAGCCTTTGAAAGCAGGAGCTATCAGCAATCATTTTGCTGAAATTTGCACATAAATCCACGTTCGACCTTGACTCGAGGAAAAGCAAAAAAAGGGGAAAGCATTCAAAGAATTTTAGCAGTGCGAAAGGCGTAGTCACTTCTCGCACTTTCCGTCACCCAAAGGCGAACGTAATTTGTGCAAGTAAAATACGGTAATAGTGTGTGTGTGTGGGGGGGGGAGGGATACTTTGCAAATCCGTGAAACAGGCTCATTCAATAAAAACGGAAAACAAATATTTTAGCATGTAAATAACTCTGTTAGAGAGAAATTTGAAATTGCAAAAAAAAAAAACCAAATCATTTACCAAAAAAATTATATACAAGCAAAATACTTGTACGAACAAATAACAATAGCTAATTTGTATGTAAAATTAGTCCCTGAAATCAATTATATGCAAAAAAAAACCATTCATTATCTAAGTAAAAAATAACTATTAGAGAAAGTAAAAAGAATAAAAAGAAAAACAAATAAGACTAACCAAATTCAAAGGTTAAATATCAAAAATTATATTCAAACAAATCCTATTATAGAATTACTAAAAATTATATTTATATTCGCAAAATATATTATATAAAATTAATATTAAAAATTTAAACAAAATTGTAATAAAATATAATTCAAATTATTTTTAAAGAGTAAAACGTACTGAGGAGAGGGGAAGGAAAAGTAAATTACACAACACCAATGAACAATAAGCAAGAAAGGGGTATGGGTGGGCGGGGTGTGCGACGACTGATTACATAGGGCACATGTCACGCAAACTTTTTCAAGTAGCTGCTTAAACACACTGTTTGAAGAGCTGATAGGATGAATGTCTAATTTGAGGACTTAGGGAATTCTAAATTTTTGTACCAAAACAAGAAAAGCTAGATTTCATGAAATTTGTGCGGGCTGGAGGAATGATTAATGACGAATTAAGGTGTGGTCGGGGCTAGAAAAGTTCTTGAGACGTCAAAGTTGTTATTAACGATTTTATTCATAAGTAGAGCTTTGTTTAGTGTGACAATTTGTTCAATTGGAAGACGGTTCCAGAGCCTCAACAGTGGACACATGTGGGTAGAATAGCTTGCAAAATACATTATTCGAATGATTTTCTTTTGTACTTCAACAAATAAGGAGAGGGTTGTGGTATTAGCTGTTCCAAATGCTTCAATGGCATATGTGAATTTTGAATAGAATATTGTATAATACAGTAGACGCATTATATGTGGTGATGTGACAAACTTTACTTTTGCAAAAACGTAAACGAAAGGGTGTAGTTCTCTGGAAAGGGTAGAAATATGTGCGCCCCATGTAAGATGTGCGTCGATTGTAAGGCCTCAATAGCTAATACAGTCTTTGATATCAAGAGCTTCATCTTTTAAGAGAAGAGGAGAGGGTCGAGAAAAGGTATTTATCTTGCACGGGAAACTGTAAACAGATTTAGAAATATTAAGAGATAATTTTTTTTTAAGCCAAATTTCCGAATTTTTTAAATCCGT
>QLNU02000575.1:0-12136 GCA_006491805.2 Dysdera silvatica | reverse complement strand
AATGGCGATGGGCTGGGCATATTGCAAGAAGAACTGATCAACGTTGGACAACAGAAATTCTGAACTGGATTCCAAGAGACCACCGAAGACCTAGAAAACGTCCTCAAACTAGATGGGTGGATGAAATAAGAAAACAGGTTGGGGTGACGTGGAAGCGAATTGCTCAGGATAGACTTGTGTGGAAAGCATTTGGAGAGACCTTCATCCAGCAGTGGATAGATAATGGTTGAATATGATGATGATGATGATGATATATATATATATATAATATAAAAATTGGCAACATGCCAAATTTGTTTCCTTTTATATGTTTTCCAAATGTGCATAATTTCACTTTCTATAACTGGCAACACATAATGTATAATTGTAATTTCACTTTTTGTATTTGGCAACAGTATATGTAATTGTTTTCCTAATTCTAAAATAATAAATAGTCTTCCGTTTACCATCGAAGTGCGCACACTAGGGTGTACCAGGCCAAAATGATGTGAGCTTTTTTCAGGATCTTAAGGTTTAGTAATGTAGAGGACGTCAAAAAACTTAGATAGCAGCTTTAATATTCAAAAAACATGCAAGGCAAAGATGGTCAGCGTATGCTCCGTTTTGCCATGCATTTCCTATGGGACTGATTGACTTGCAGTTTGTAGCAGCTGACGATTTTGTTACACAACTGAAATTGAGTTGAAATATTACTGAGGCACAGATGAGTATGTGCTCTTTCGATAGATATAAAATTCACGTTTATCTGATAATCGTGAGTTCATTTAATCATCATCAGAGATTAATAATAATGAAATAAATTTGATGAAATATATTTTTTGTGTGAAAAAATTATTAAGGTCGAGCTATATTAGTTATGAATGTATGTATGCAATTTATATTCAATTTTTGATGCAAATTACGTTGATTTTATTAGAGCTGTCAGGTCGTCAACATCTGTAAAATTTATAATTTTATTTTGTGGTTTCTATCCTATCGCACGAAATATCAATCATCGTTACTGTAGGCTCACACAATAGAATACTACATATTCAACTTGTCACTTTGCAGGCTGCCTTGACTATTGCAACTTGGATTAACAAGAAACAAAAACTTAATAAGTACAATTTCTAAATTTAAATTACTTTTCCAAAAAATTGTGACTTGAAATATAATTCCTGAAAAATATATTTAAGCAAATTTATTTCATTATTATTAATATTTGATGATGATGATTAAATCAACTTATGTTTATCAGATCAATTTGCATTTTATAATAATAAAAAGCGCATGTGCTCAACTGTGCCTCAGTACAATTTTAGCTCAATTCCTGTTGTATAACAAAATCGCCAAATGCTACAAGCTGCACGTCAGTCAGTCCCATAGAAAATACATGGCAAAACGGAGCATGCGCTGACCATTTTTGCTTTGCATATTTTTTTGAATATTAAAGCTGTTATCTAAGTTTTTTGATGTCCTCTACAATATCAAACTTTCAAATCCTGAAAAAAGCTTACATGATTTTGGCCCGGTACACTCTAGTGCACACGTAATTCTCGGAGACTCTCAAAACAAAAAGGCGTACTAAATTCTTTTAATGCTGTATAATTATTTTTATCTTTTGGCGTTGTAGTTCAATATTCTAAATATTTCAAGCATTAATAAATACTATTTTCAACCCGATGGAATCATCGCATTTCTTCAATACTTATTTCTTCAAACCTTTAATGTGAGGACAACTCCTTAACGCACAAAGGCTGAAAAGTTATCTATAAGTGTAGAACATGTAAAAGTTAGATTTCGATTATGTGAAATATCTGATGTGTTCTCTCATTGTTTTATAATAGGATTCGGAAGTTACGCTGGTGAAAAATGGCACGAAGAAAGAAAGGTGGTTGTGTCGATTATGAAATCCCTCGGAATGGGAAAAGGTGAATGGGAGACGATGTTACACGTAAGCACTAAATGCAATCATAAGAAGAACTTTTGATTGCGTATATGTTTTTGCTACGATATAAAAGAGTTCTATGTGCTTTTGGTGATTAAGAAGTTCACTTCTGAATTAAATAAATATTAAACTTTATAACAGGATATTTAATTTAAAAAGTTTGTTTTATTTACAAAAGTATCCCCTAAACTTTTTCCCGATGGACGCTACCATGAAACATAAGTGGTCGCACGGACGATGCCGTGGCCCCGCCTAATCATCGTGGAAGGGCGACGAAGACGCTCCAGACAGATAGTCATCAGAAACCATGCCTTTGCAATTTTTTTACATTTGCAAAACAATTTGAAATGTGTATGCTGTAAAAATAAAATTAAAAAAAAAATTTACTTGTTACATTGTAAAACTCATATTTAGTAGTAAGAGGGGCCAAAATTACTTCGGTTCCGGACCCCGCCTAATCTGAGAGGATGTGACCGCCTATGCCCTGAGATCAAATACGAACCAATGTTTCCTATTATTCCTTTGCGTAATGCATGAAAATATTTTCAGTGATTATTGCTGATCAGTTTTATCATGTATTTATTACAGTTAGATAATACATTATATTCGTAATATCCTTCAAAATACACATAAAATAAAACTTTAATAAAAAGGACACTTCCAACTAGCGTATAATTTCCCAACTCTAAGTTTGATCTAGCATTCCCGACTTGCAGATGCCTACGAAAAGCCAACCCCGAGATCAGCACTATTCAAAGGTTTTACTCTATTTACAGAAGAGAAAGAGAAGAGTTATTTTTATTATAAAATAATAGCACGATACTGAACATTAATGAGAAAAATCCGCAACAAGTGTGATCCATACCTCAAGTCAATAGGCGCAACTTGGAAGTGTGTGTGTGGGGGGGGGGATGCTTTCAGAATTAGTAACCACGTCTCTGGGTATACGCAACGCCGACGAGAGGGAGCAGCAGGGGCTGTAGCCCGGGGGGCCTGGATGGAGTCTAGGAGCCCACCCTGGTAATGGCATGTTGTGGGAGCCCCTGTTTACCCCCCCCCCTCCTGCTAGTCAGAAGTCCAAAAAATTATTTTCTGATGTTGAACTTACTATCTGATGTTGATGCGTATTGTATAGTGAAGAGAGATCCGACTGGAGGTATAGAGAGGCGCACGAATGGTCTGTTGCTTAAAGTACACAGGGAGTCGAAAATTTATGGGTCCTTGTACTCAAGACTTCGTTGCAGTTCGGGGAGAATACCTCTCTTTTATGATCTTTATAAGATTGATAACGATGGTATACCTCTTCGTCCTATTGTGAGTTTTTGAAGCTATCTGACTTACGCATTATCTAAACACCTAGCTGGACTTTTGTTAACTTTGGTTGGACTAACAGCGGCACTGTATCCACTACTGAAGAATTTATTTCTTTTGTTAGTGACTTACAAATCGGTACGGAAGATGTTATGGTATCATTTGATGTAGTTTCACCATTCACTTGTATAGCAACTTCCCTTGAGATTTCAATTGCTCTAGAAAGACTAAAGAACGACTATTCTTTCGCTGCACGGACAAAATTGACAGCTGAAGATATTTGCATGTTTTTGGAATTTCGTTTGGACGCGACGTATTTTAGCTTCAATGGACCTTCTAAAAACAGAGACAGGGGTCCGCAATGGATTCTCCCGTTTCTAGAGTTGTAGCTAACCTGTGTATGGAGTCTTTGGAGATGGACATTTTGGACTGCGACGGGTTTGGTGTTAAGATCTGGAGAAGGTATGTCGATGATACTTCTGTTGTTCTTTCGGAGACAGAGGTGGACAGCTTCCACCGTTTCCTTAATGACTTAAACACCCATATTCAATTTACCTTAGAGGTAGAACATGAGGGATGATGGCCGTTTTTGGACGTGAAAGTCACCAAAGGAGACAATGGAAGCTTGTCAACCTCTGTATACCGAAAGCCAACTCATACGGACCGGTACTTGGATTTCCTCTCACCTCATCCATCTTGCCACAAAACTTCTGTTGTGAGGTCTGTCACATCGGACCCTCACACACAGTCGCAGAGTTGAATTGAAGGATGCTGAGGTTGGAAGGTAAGGAGAGCTCTTGTAGATAATGGCTACCCAAGCAAGATTATCGCTTGAAGGTCTAATGACGGACGTAGAGAACCTGTTGAGGAAAGACTGACTAGAGGGACGGTTGTTTTACCATATGTGGAGAGGACTTCTGAGGAAACTGTGCGTATTCCGAGGAAAGCTGACATCAAGACTTGCTATAAACCTGCATTGACTTTACGTAACCTGTTAGTAAAAGTGAAAAATCGAGTTCCAATGGATGAATTGACTGGAACAATTTACCAGATACCCTGCAAAGACTGCGAAAAAGTATATACTGCCGAGATGGGAAGAACTGTTTGTACACTTAAAAATGAAGATCATCATGCTGTGGAAAAAGGTGAGATGACTGATGTTCTGGCAGAACATGCCTGGGAAAGAGGTCATGTTCATGATTGGAAAAGTACAAAAGTGCTTCATAAAAATGTAACTTCTCGCTACTGTAGACTTTTCCTGGAGTCCTGGGAGACTTTCCGAATGCGTAGTAAGACGATGCACATCGCAAAATGGATTCCTGAACCTTACCGCATTTTTGCTAGGAAATGGGGAAAACCAGATTCAGACGGGGGGGGGGGATTACCGAGAAAATCCAGATTCAGACAGGGGGGAAAACCCGAGTGCCGGATAGCTTTGGGAAAAAACAAAGTTGGGGTATAAATACCGAACCTTGGAAACACTTCTTTGAAACTTTCGCCTGATAAAGGGAACAGTAGTTCTCGAAATGTTGCGGATATTTTTGCAAATGGTATATGTTTTTACCTTCTTCATTTGTATTTTGTATATTCCGACCAGTGTCAAATTTTACTAGTTATAAAAAATTATACTCTAAATCCAGATTAATAAGATTTTGTACACCTTCAATGTACGGTTGTTGACCATTCTTCATTAGCCTGTCTCGGTTGTTGAGAAAAAAAGTAGTAGCTTACGTTAGTTTCTTTTCTCAGCAGTGATCTTGTAAAATAATTAAGTAATAAGTAAGTACAAAAAAAGCGCTCTTCTTTCATACCTTTTGTTCATTTCTGGAGCTCAATTCCCCCTCCCCCAAGGAGAAAAATATTTATGCCACTGCCCAGGGAAGGGGAAATAGGGGCCCGTCGAAGTGAACCTGGGGTCCCGCGTTGGTTCTCGGAGCTCCTGAGTATACGCCAGTTCAGCGGTTCTTAAATTTCTTGAGTGGCGGACACTTTTCAGTAAAGAAATTATTCACGGAGCACTATGTTTTCGCCCTTATGCCAGTAGTGCGAATGGCTATCTTTGGCTGCTTTTACTGAACTATATTTTTCAAGTCGTTATTGGATGTTTTATCATATACCAAAGCAAAAGATTTTTTTTTATTTCTATATAGCTTAAATTTTGATTTAAATGTAAATTTTTCCTCTGAGATCTTGTCACATACATTTTATTATACAGTCGAACCTCATTAAGACGAACTCCAAGGGGAATAAAAAATCTGTTCGCATTAACACAAATTCGTATTATCCGTAAGGGATGGGGGAATCGCATTACTAAGTTATTTATACCATCTCTGGTTAGTACATACAAAATTTTCTATTATACAGGTATATACACTCATGTTTATGAAAATTGCAACACCAAGAAGGAATGGTCAGATTGGGGTAAAATTTATACCACATATAAAGAAGAGTGTTTTAAAGATATGATTAACTTTATAGACAAATACAACTATATTACGGGCAGAAAATCAATACCCAATTAAGACGCCCACGCATCAATAAGAGTCTTTAAGCATCTTGCCATCAAATCAAATAAGGTTTGGATGTGTTTTTGGGGTATTGCCTGTTTTGGTTCTTCGGTTCAAGTCCACAATTCATTGGTAGTGACTGCTGGAGCAGCAATGATCTAGTCGACAAATGGCCATATTCCACACATGTTCAATCGGTGACATGTTTATTGACCGAGCAGTCTAAGAAAGAAGTGATATCCCTTGGGCTGTGAAGAAGGCTTGGACACTCCTGGCAACATATGGTTGAGCATTATCCTTTTGGAATATAGCGCCAAGCGCATGTTGAATGAGGGGTACAGCTTGGGATTCTAAAATCTCCCTGATGTAGTGGTTGCTGTTGAAAAAACCTGCAATTTATAGCAGTTGGGATCTTCTATTATAGTCAATAGCACGCCATACCACCATATTGTCCGTTTATATAGTAGACCTATAGTGATCTAAAACACATGCCAGAAGATGGCGCTCACCACATTACCGTTTAAAGCGCAAGCGGCCATCATTATAGTCTAGGTTGTAGCGGAACTCGTCCAAAAACACGATCTGGTGCCAATCTGCAGGCCTTTGTCTATACTCACCCGCCCATTGTAATCGGCGCGTCGATGCTTCAGAGCCAAACGTATCCTCTGCAAAGTTATGTATGGACCTCGTCTTCTGCACAGCAGACGCCTTCGAACCATAGAAGCAGACAACGCTACACCTGTAGCAATGCTCCAGCGCTGTACTAACACCCTAGAATAAGATGTACATTTCGTTATTGCCATGCGGATGAGGCGTCTATCATCCAAGGGCGGACTGGACTGCCGGCCAACCGGCCTCCGGGCTGGTGCGCCCTCATGGGCTATAGGACTCGCGCCCTCCGATAATCCGAAGTAGGTGCCCTTTGAGAGGACCCAGTCCGTTCCTGCCATCATCCGGTGTTTTTGTCACATTTCGTGACCCACTGCCACGACTTTCTCAGTATCCCTTAGTTCACTGCTTCCACACTCGCGTTGCTGTCGTGGCATCATATCCGACACGAGCAACAATATCCTGGTTCAAACATTCTCCTCCTCGTAAGCCGATGATGTGTCCCCCATTCGAACTTTATTGATTGCCAATATGGCGCACTCCGACATTGACGACGTATAGAGACTCTAATATAGCAGTTTTCAGCACTCTGACAACAATACAATACTTGTCTGTCTCTTCCACAGCTCTCTATTTGTACTTGTATGATCGTTCAGAGGGCGCTGCTCAGTTCAGGCATGCGTATTCATGCTGACTTTCTGATCATTTGCATGTCATACCCTGCTTTGCTTTCCTGTAAATTCCTGTAAAAGTTATACGGCGAATGGAGGGCTCTCCAGAAAGGAGAGAAAAGAAGGGAGGCAAAAGGAAGAAAGAAGGAGAAAGAGAGTATTCGCTTCATCGTGCAGGGAAACGCTTGATCTCTGTCATGTAAACGCTGAACTAATGATCAAGAATTCTGATCTCACATTCTTACGAACTCAGCTTGGAGCAAGTCGGCAATCCAGTTCCATTTGACATGTTGACATAAAAATCGCGAACGGAGAAAACAGGAAAAAATAAAGAGAAAATACATCGAAAACGAGAGCAGACATGGAAGCCAAAAGGAAAGCAAGAACCGTTGCTCTAGAATTGCCGTTATCTTCGGAATCCAGCGACCCCGCTCACTTAGAAGAAAGTTCGGACGACGTTCCGTGGTCATTTGCGAAAAAGCCGTGAACACTACATGATAAAAATATTATTACAGCGGAAGCAGCTGCTGCATTGGATAGGACAAAAGCTACTGATCGAGAAGCTGTTTATACGCTGGCGTTATTTTCCAAGGCTGCTGATTTGAATCCTGAAGGGTTTGCATTAAATCGTTGGTCAATCAGGAAGAACCGACAGAAACACCGGCAGGAAGCTGCTTCCCAATTTAAATCAGACTTCTAATCTATGGTTTCAATGTTAGCACATTAGGATGGAAAGTTGTTACCGGATATCTCTGGCCAACACAAAAAAGTACACTGCCTACCCGTCATCGTGTCTGAGCATAATGTAGAGCAAGCCATCGGTGTTCCGAAAGTGCCAAATGGTACAGGAGAATCAATGGCAACTGCAATCGCGGAAATGTTAAGGAACTGGAAAATAGGGGACCGCATAAAGGTAATGCGTTTTGATACCATAGTTAGTAATAGGGGATTCATTCTAGTGCTGTTGTTCTCATTGAGTAGAAACTCGGAAAGAGTCTTTTACATCTCGCTTGCCGCCATCACTTTTTGGAATTTATCCTTAGTGATTTGTTTCAGTCTTTGATTCGATCTTCGTCAGGACCAGAAATCCTACTGTGTAAGAGGTTTAAGAGCAACTGGAACGTTATAGATCTTGAACGGATTCAGAGCGTCCTTTCTGATGACCAGAGTGCTAAACATTTGTTTTGTAATAAGCTTTTTGTAGATGATGCCTATCATTACCCAAAGCTTGCCTACACAGCCAAATCAATTAAAAGATGATTATAGGGAACGTTTAAAATGTAGTATTACTTATATGGGTAAAACCCCCTCGGGGAGTCAGGATTGTTGCACCAGGAGCGATGCACCGAGAAAGTTGGCTAGTGAAAACTATTTCGAGAGCAATTTAGACTAACAGCTCATGAGACCATGTCGCTTCGTCCTCAAAACCTCTTTGCACGTTTGGCTTATATACGCTTATGGTTCACAGCTCTTCTGTCCATCACAGTTCCGATGTAAAGCTTATTCGTGCTGAAGAGGCTGCTCTTCTATAAGTATATCGACGATAAAATGGTGACTGTAGGGACGAAGGCCTTTCTGAGGCATACGTGGTACTTCAGTGACGAATGTATCGGGTTTTCCTTCTACGATAATAACATTGATTTTGCTATGGCAGGGAAATGATTCAAGCTTTAAAGCATAAAGAGAGAAATATTGCAAATAGACAAAAACGTCGCAATCGATGAATTAAAACTTTCCGCTTTGACAAAAATTTGTGTCCAAGACTACAAAAAAGTTCTTTGATATCTTCCATCTACCCACAGATTTTCTTGACACCAGGACCCAAGCTTGTGAGAACAAAACAGACGTTACACTGACGGTTAGCGAGTAGTGTCCGGATTGAGCGGGACAATGATAGGGCGGAAAGAGGGGTGGCCCTTATACAAAAGTACAACTCTATACTTCCGAAAGATGAGAGTCAGAAACAATTCCTGTTCCTGATGGTAGCCCAGCAACGTAAGGTCTTTTCTGATGCTCTCGGCTGTTAGTGATGGGGGGCCGCTGAGATCCTGCACGACGTTCCGCATGACTGTCCTGAACCCATCGATTCCATACTCTGCGGACAGTCATGGGATCTCGACCAATATGAGCAGCAATACTGCGGTACGATAAACCGCAATCCCGGTAGGCTACAATCCTTCCTCGATCGAAGTCAGCTATATGCTGATGGGAATTTCTCCTTCTTACACTAGGCATTACAAACTTTCTTAGCCGAAAACAAACGCTCAAATGCAATTTGAGTATGAGAAAACTGCTGTCAAATCTCTGCTTTTATACAAAATGTAGGTGTCGCTACCGCTGCCTGCTTTGCATGGGTGCGTTGAAATTCTAATTGTTTGCATATCAGAGCATGTTCTTTCTATCTGTCATGCAAATTTCACATGTGTGGCGTGCCGCCTTTTTTGCGTAGTAATTTTAATGGCCAGAAGTGTAATTTTTCAAATAATATGCCTGAAATTTAATCGCTATGCGGTACCCTAAATATTGTTTGATAAGTAAAAAAAAAATGAGTGTTTGAATTTTAATAAAAGAAACAAAATAAAACTCTGTCCGGTTAAGAATTTACCGCATTTTATTATAATTTATCAGTATTATTACAGCATACACATTTTGTAACAAAAACCATAGTATATAAATACAAGTACTTTTACAATGGATGTTACGTGCAGTTGATGGATTCGCAAATATCTTCGTTTTACTGTATGTACATGTTATGAATTTGTAAATACTTACCTAGTAAATATTTATTTTGGCGGATTACATACTGTCAAAAGAAAAAATTTTAAATAGTAGTAGTACACCTAAAAACTTCAATAATTGCAGATTGTTTTCATAAGTGTTTTGTAAGATAGTGTACATTACATTTTATACCTAGAGAGGACAAGAACTAGTGTACATTACATTTCACACCTAGAGAGAACAAGAGCTAGTGTACATTACATTTTATACCTAGGTGAAATACGCTATCTAGTAAAAGGTTCATTTAACAACGTTTTTTAGCACGATATAACTAAAAAATTAGTTATATGGTGCTAAAAAATGTTATTAAATGAACCTTTTACTATCTGTGCACAACGTTTGTCATTTCTTCGTCTATACGCCATCTAGGTTACGTCACCGTTCCGCATATTTCCTTCTTCATAATTTATTCAGACGCTACAAAACAAAAACACCTAAAAGCACGCGGTTTGATGGCCTTTAATTGAGAAACACATTTAGAATGCTAAATTAAAGGAACAAAAAAATTTAACAGCTGGTAGTTTGATGATGAAAAATAATGAATGTAGTTATACCTGACTTGCGATTTTTTTTTTTTTTTGTCATGGATAATGAAACCATTCCTCATAAGAAGAAATCAGAATATGTATTAACTGAGAAATACCTGAGGACCTTAAAAATAAGGGAATTAGACGTTTAACATGTGACAGATATATGGCAGTCAGGGCCGTTTCTACCATTAGAGCAAAGTAGGCTACAGCCTAGGGCGGCAAAATTTTAGACTCAGCAAAATGGCGTAAAAAATTATTTTTAAATCAAACAAAGAAAACCTTAAGCAAATAAGGAGAAAAATGAAAAAGAGGAAAAATTAAAACATCGTATTATTTTCAAACGCATACGGAACAATTATTAAATAAGTCTTTACTTTGACGACTATAAAAACGTTTCATGGGTTTCACTGTTCAATTTTGCATATAAGTTCTTTCATATATAATGCATTTGAGCCTTCTAGCTCTGATAATACAACGTTGTGTTTTAAAATATTACTCCCTTAATATCTCAGTTTTCAAACATATAAAATATTGAAATTAAACAATTGAACGTGTAGCAATTGTTTTACTTTCATGATACCCTAACGTTACAAAATAACTAATGCACGTTTAAAATATAAATATAATTAACGGGTTTAATAATTCAAAGTATAATAGAAGATTTACATTGTTGCACCGCTGGAGGTCGGTGGTGGTAGAGAGGGAGGATATAGGCCAAAGAGTGATTGTAGTAAAAAGGTTGAGGCGGCATTTTTCAATTCTTGCCTAGGGCTGCAAAACACACAGAAACGGCACTGATGGATGTTTATAGTGAAAATGACCCTTCGGTACAAATAGAGTCCAGAGCAGAATTCCGCAATTACAAAGTCTTTCCTTTTTTTCCCTCCTCTTAAAAATACTAGTTTTGCCATTGCGAATGACCCCACCTTCCATTGAAAAAGAACGGAGCATGAATTGCTTGAGAAACACTTGATGAATTTTAACATTCTACGCTAAGAAACTTGCTCATCTAAAACCAACATTATTATGTTTCAAATTTGTCATTACCCACTCTCATTAACATAAACAAAACTTGTAAAAATATTCAGTGAAAAGTCTGCTGGTAATAAAATGCGTGAAAATAATTTATTCAAGTTTCTTACCAACATTGTTGAAAACCCAGTTTTAGATGTCGGGTAGAAATGGCTTAAGTAATGGTTATACATGCATCTAAGCTCTAATCTGACTTCGACATCCAATGGTAAAAAACATCTGCTTACCGACTGTACTCCGGAGGTCGGATTCTTTGGCCACTAACTCCACTACACTACACTACACTACTGTAGCGTAGTATAGTGGTAACGCATTAGTGTATGCTGCTATTATCTTGGGTTCGGCTTCTAATGGTATCGTGGAACGCGTGCTCTTATTTTGCCCATCGTAGACGAGGGTTTGGTTTCTTCGTCAGAATATGCTCTCCAAAGGGATAGGATTCCTCAAAAAACTGTAGATGACCAAGCAGCATTCCCTTTGCGGACCTTGCGCCTCAAAAAACACAAACTTGTGTAAAAGTAGGTTGATGGGCTTTAAACAGGGGACGTTTATTTTCTTTAATTTCTTTGTTATATCATTTATTTTTCATACTATTTCTACCAATATATGGCGCTAGTGCCACACAATAAGTGGTAAAAACAGCAACATATGTCTGAATATATATATACAGGGTGTCCCAGAAGGTCGTTTCCAAACTTCTAGGGGTTGTAGAGGACACCAAATGAAACATATCGGCCAATGGAACGCATGTCCGAAACGGAACCGGTTTCG
>QLNU02000570.1:0-11874 GCA_006491805.2 Dysdera silvatica | reverse complement strand
TATATATATTTACAACAGTCTTTGATTTTACCATGTTTGGCGCAGTATAGCCCAAATGCTCTTGCGCCATAAAATATCCAAATATATATATCTATCTATCTATATTAATTTTTTGTAAGAGAGAGAGAGGTATGCAGCAAAACCTTTTTACATAGGATTTTGTGGCCCTGAGAAGGGCCGGTATTTAGCAGAAGAACTTTTTCAAGCCACTTACTTAGAGCTGGTGTATTTCGTAACGGCTTTAGTTCCTTCGGAAACGGCGTGTTTGGCCAACTCTCCAGGAAGGAGTAGGCGAACAGCGGTTTGGATCTCCCTACTGGTAATGGTGCTCCTTTTGCTATAGTGCGCCAGACGAGAACTTTCAGCAGCAATACGTTCGAAGATGTCGTTTACAAAAGAATTCATGATGGACATAGCCTTGCTGGAAATTCCAGTGTCGGGATGCACTTGTTTCAGAACCTTGTAGATGTAGATCGCAAACGATTCCTTCCTGCGTTTCTTCCTCTTTTTCTTGTCACCAGCCCTCACGGCTTTCTGCGCCTTCCCTCCCTTTTTCACGGCCTTACCGCTTGGTTGAGGTGGTACGATGCGAACTAGTCAAAACTGGAACAACGAAAATGAACTAGTCTCTATAAACAGGGTCACCTGCTACATTGACAAAACCAGAAGCGAATCAGGAGAGGGCTCATATGTGATTGGTCAATTTTCTTTGTGTTATCGTTTCGAACGTTTAGCGATTACCGGAATAATGTGTATATGTAAGAAGTGTTTGTTTTGTTTTCTATAATTAATGCAATGAACTGTAATTCATAAGAAACTTCAATTTTAAATCCAACTTACTGCGTGATAAAGTGCTGTTTCTACTGTGGCCAAACTGAAAAGGAATGGTACACCCACCCTCAGCCAATCGGACGTAAACCACGCCCCAGAAAGGGCCTCGAGCTGGGCCAACCAGCAAACGAAGGGGTTTTATATTTCGCGTTTTGGAACAGCTACAACATCATTTGAAATTTTTGTGCCGAACGTGCAAGATATTGTCAAACTTCTGCTAGAATGAGTGGACGAGGCAAAGGAGGAAAGGGGCTCGGAAAGGGAAGCGCCAAACGTCACAGGAAAGTCCTTCGTGATAACATCCAGGGTATTACCAAGCCCGCCATCCGTCGCCTGGCCAGGAGAGGAGGAGTGAAACGTATCTCTGGCCTCATCTACGAAGAGACCCGAGGCGTGCTCAAAGTGTTCCTGGAGAACGTGATCCGTGATGCTGTAACATACACCGAGCATGCCAAGAGAAAGACCGTGACTGCAATGGACGTGGTCTATGCTCTGAAACGACAAGGCCGAACCCTTTACGGATTCGGTGGTTAGAAAGAATCAGTGGCTTACGGTATTTCCAAACGCAAAACAAAACAAAAAAAACGGCCCTTCTCAGGGCCAAAAAAATTCACGTAGAAAGGTATTTGCCCTGTCCGAGTTCTGTGAAGCCACGCCGATAATAGAAAAGACGTGTAATGAAATAGCATCCGAATGAGTTCCCCCGTTTCTTTAGAAACAACAAAAAAAAGTTTTCGTAGTCCACAGCGGGAAATTTCCGCGTTTCTCCTAGTTATTTGCACATGGTTTTTTTTATTAAGGTCCGGCGATTGAAGTCTGCCGTGATTAAGTAGTTGCTCAGAACCGCATTTTAGCGTCAACGGCCATACCATGCTGAAAACACCGGTTCTCGTCCGATCACCGAAGTTAAGCAGCATCGGGCGCGGTCAGTACTTGGGAGGGTGACCACCTGGGAACACCGCGTGCTGTTGGCATCCTTTTTTTGTTTCTGTCCCTCTCTTTCTCTCTTTTACTCTTTCGTTCTTTAAGAAGAGTGCATACAGCCAAACCTCGTTACCATGGACACAAGTAGTCGGAAATTAAGATGTGTTCGTGTTATCCGCCAAGGATAGCATGTGACTTCGGGAAACGATTCGTATTGAATATTATTGGTCTTAATACCATGTTTGGCGCAGTATAGCCCAGATGCTCTTGCGCCCTAAAACATCCAAACAAATTATTAGTCTTAAACGTGTTCGTGCGAACAATGTTTTGACAGTATTATCTCGTAAAAGACTGCGACTCGACTGCCACCCCGAAACGTTCTATTAATCGTTTGTCATCAAGGGAAAACCGATTAAAAGTGAAATGAGAATGTTTACGTAAAATTGATTTCTTTTTCCCCTCGTAATTCGTATCTCTTATGCGAATGAAAGATGAAAATAGGGAATAACACGAGTGGCATTGATATACAGACATTTTTTGTCAAGATTGTAACGCAATAGCAGACTTAGAAGCAGATTTTCGTGTAATCATGTTCATATTTCCTGCAAGCATAATTAGTATGCGCCTATGTTTTAGATAGAACTCATTGATTGCGTGATGCAGGCAATACCTTTCTACTCGAATTGTTTGGCTCTGAAAAGAGCCGTTTTTCCGTCCTGTTTACACCGTCGGTGCCAAGATCGTTTATTTTTTGGCGGTCTTTTTACCTGGTGCTGATTTTTTAGGGGCCTTTTTCGGAGATGCTTTCGGTTTCGATGTTTTCATGATTCTCTTGGCGGGGGATTTCGGTTTTTTTGCGGGTGCCGTTTTCTTTTTCGCGGAAACGGTCCCCGTTTTTTTGGCGGAGCTGGTCGCAGCAGTTTTCTTTTTAGCTTCCTTTGCCTTTTTCGGTTTCGCTTTTTTCGAAGGAGACACTTGTGCCTTAGGTTTCTTCTTGGCCGGTGCTGCCGCGGATTTAACTACCTTTTTCTTGGCCGTGAGCTTTCCCGCTGCCGAAGATGAGGCCTCTTTCTTTTCTGTATTGCTGCCGAGTTTGAAAGATCCCGTGGCACCCTTGCCCTTGGTCTGAACCAAAGCTCCGCTGGCTACTGCGTTCTTCAAGTATTTCTTGATAAAGGGAGACAATCTTTCCAGGTCCACCTTGTACTGGGTGCCGATGTGCTTCTTGATGGCTTGCAGAGAGGAGCCCCCGCGCTCTTTGAGGCTGGTTATAGCGCTCTTGACCATCTCGGCTACTTTGGGGTGGGAGGGGGCAGCTTTCGGTTTCTTTTTGGCTGGAGTCGCGGCCTTTTTCTTACTGGACGGTGTGGCCACAGCTGGTGGCGAGCTGGTTTCGCTGATGACGTTGTCGGACATGGTGAGTGATCGACAATCCAATGCTAAATGTTTGGGTTGGAATGCAATGCCAGGTTTTAATTTGAGCTGAGGCAAAATTTTACCTCCTAGGCTAGGCCAATGTAAACTTGGAACGCTCTCGCCCAATGAAAAGTGAGGAGAAGTAGCGACGCCCCAGAGCTCATTGGACAGAACGAAGAAATTGCACGAAAACTTTCCATATACACTGCAATTTTTTGAGAACTAACATCATTTAGATTTCTGACGTGGTGGTTTGTGTTAAACCATATCTCCTTGTTCTAGCAATGGCACGTACGAAACAAACTGCTCGTAAGAGTACCGGAGGAAAGGCGCCAAGGAAGCAATTGGCCACCAAGGCAGCTCATAAGAGTGCGCCAGCCACAGGAGGTGTGAAGAAACCTCACCGTTACAGGCCCGGTACCGTTGCTTTGAGAGAAATCCGACGTTATCAAAAATCCACCGAATTGCTGATTCGCAAGCTTCCATTCCAGCGCCTGGTTCGTGAAATTGCTCAAGATTTCAAGACCGACTCGCGATTTCAGAGTTCTGCCGTTATGGCCCTGCAGGAGGCCAGTGAAGCTTATTTGGTGGGTCTTTTCGAAGACACCAATCTTTGCGCTATCCATGCCAAGCGCGTTACCATCA
The DNA here is from genome assembly GCA_006491805.2 of Dysdera silvatica. NCBI lineage: Eukaryota > Metazoa > Arthropoda > Arachnida > Araneae > Dysderidae > Dysdera > Dysdera silvatica. The sequence continues at coordinate 8,058 of QLNU02000570.1, read as the reverse complement.
TGCCCAAAGATATTCAACTCGCACGCCGAATCAGGGGTGAACGAGCATAATTTCTCTCTTCTGGACGTCGATTCATCGAAAAAGGCCCTTTTCAGGGCCAAAAAAATCCCTGTAGGAAGGACATTGCCCCCTACCATCACTATATTCAATCCTAATTGTTTTTTAAGTGATTCGTTAGTTAATAGAAACTAATAATTTTTTTTTCAGCTTTTTTTTGTATGTGTGTATGTATATTCAAGTTTATGTATATGCAGGTACGTACATTTCTATGAATATACATACATACAGACATGCACATACACACACACACACCTAGCACACCGCTATATAAAGTTTTCTGAAATGTCGTTAGAAAAGAATAATAGGATTTTTTCCCCATTCAAATGAGATATTGAATCGCAATGATAAAAAAAAAGGTATGTATAATATTTGTAAATGGCATGAAATTTAATTTTGCTTTTCCTTTCCCAGGTACTACGTTTACATTTTGCAAGGAAGAAAGAAAGATCGATTGATGGATGGTTTGGCCTTCTTATGGCGCAAGAGCATCTGGGCTATACTGCGCCAAGCAAGGAAGAAAGAAAGACTCTGTCCTTATTTATAACTCGTATGGAAAAAGGTATGGCAATTTCCTTTGTACTAGATTTTTTTGGCCCTGAAAAGGGCCTTTTTGAAACTGTAAGTGCAACGTTGACTTAAGCTTTCTTTTCTGACTTCTTTGGCAAAAGAACAGCTTGGATATTTGGAAGTACACCACCTTGAGCGATGGTGACTCCAGACAGTAGCTTGTTCAATTCTTCGTCATTTCGTATAGCTAACTGCAGATGACGGGGAATGATCCTAGTTTTCTTGTTGTCTCGAGCAGCGTTTCCAGCCAACCCCAAGACCTCAGCAGCTAAATATTCCAGTACTGCAGCCAAGTAAACTGGAGCTCCAGCTCCGACTCTCTCGGCATAATTGCCTTTTCGTAAAAGACGGTGGATCCTACCGACGGGAAATTGCAGACCGGCTCTACTGGATCGAGTCTTTGATTTACCCTTTACTTTACTGCCCTTGCCTCGTCCAGACATGATCAATTGCAGGAATAGAACGCTCAAGATCGCTAATAGAAACCGAATAACGCGGCTTATTGTAAGGTTATCTTTAATAGTTTGAAATCGTCTGCTGGCCAGCCAATCACAGCACGTTCTCGGTTTCGGGAAGGACGTTTTCCGATTCGTTGACTTTTTCACATGGAAATAGCGGAGTCCTTTTTCAGCGAGTGAGGAAGAAGGATTTGTCTGATGAACTGAAGTCTTTTTTGATTGTCGATTGCTTCCTTTATCTTGTTCCCCATTGGCTAATATTTCAGAATCGTTTTCTGCATTTCCCATTTTTTTTCAAGAATATGAATTTCCATTACTAAAAATCAAAACAGCTTTTCTTTTCTGTAATTAAAGAAAGGGTATATTCGAAAAAACAAATTAGCACTGAAATGTGGCGTCACCGTAGTCCGATTCTCCGTCCTTTAAATGTTCAGCTCCTTAAGCAAACGTAATATACCAACCCTTTTCTTTAGAAACGCTATTAAATATGGAAGGGCTCTTGCATCGAATGCTTAGATGTGGAAGCTGAAGGGCACCAGTGTTACTTAACTGTGATTATGTTAAAAATGTGCATGTAGAATTTATACATATATATTACTATTTTTTCATGTGTTTTCAATATATATATTTACAACAGTCTTTGATTTTACTATGTTTGGCGCAGTATAGTCCAGATGCTCTTGCGCCATAAAACATCCAAATATATATATCTCTCTATCTATATTAATTTTTTGTAAGAGAGAGAGAGGTATGCAGCAAAACCTTTTTACATAGGATTTTGTGGCCCTGAGAAGGGCCGGTATTTAGCAGAAGAACTTTTTCAAGCCACTTACTTAGAGCTGGTGTATTTCGTAACGGCTTTAGTTCCTTCGGAAACGGCGTGTTTGGCCAACTCTCCAGGAAGGAATAGGCGAACAGCGGTTTGGATCTCCCTACTGGTAATGGTGCTCCTTTTGTTATAGTGCGCCAGACGAGAACCTTCAGCAGCAATACGTTCGAAGATGTCGTTTACAAAAGAATTCATGATGGACATAGCCTTGCTGGAAATTCCAGTGTCGGGATGCACTTGTTTCAAAACCTTGTAGATGTAGATCGCAAACGATTCCTTCCTGCGTTTCTTCCTCTTTTTCTTGTCACCAGCCCTCACGGCTTTCTGCGCCTTCCCTGCCTTTTTCACGGCCTTACCGCTTGGTTGAGGTGGCATGATGCGAACTAGTCAAAACTGAGTACGAAAATGGGCCAAAAAATGAACGAGACCTATAAAACAGGGTCACCACATTGAAAAAACCAGCGAATCAGGAGAGGGCTCATATGCTGATTGGTCAATTTTTTTTTTTTACATTTGTGTTATCGTTTCGAAACGTTTAGCGATTACCGGAATAATGTGTGTGTGTATGTGGGTTAAAGTGTTTTTTTTTTTTTTAAATTAATGCACGAACTGTGGTAATTATAAGAAATCTAAATTTTCGAAAATCCAACTTATCGTGCGATGCTAAAAGTGTTAAGCCTATCAGGCTGCAAACTGAAAAGAATGGCCCACTGTCAGCCAATCGGACGTGACCCACGCCCCAAGTCGGGCGGAAGTTGGCCAACCAGGCAACGAAGGGGTTTATATTTGAGTTTGAACAGGCAGAACATCATTTGTACTTCAGCTGAACGCAAGATATTGTCAGACTTCTGCTAGAATGAGTGGACGAGGCAAAGGAGGAAAGGGGCTCGGAAAGGGAGGCGCCAAACGTCACAGGAAAGTCCTTCGTGATAACATCCAGGGTATTACCAAGCCGGCCATCCGTCGCCTGGCCAGGAGAGGAGGAGTGAAACGTATCTCTGGCCTCATTTACGAAGAGACCCGAGGCGTGCTCAAAGTGTTCTTGGAGAACGTGATCCGTGATGCTGTAACATACACCGAGCATGCCAAGAGAAAGACCGTGACTGCAATGGACGTGGTCTATGCTCTGAAACGACAAGGCCGAACCCTTTACGGATTCGGTGGTTAGAAAGAATCAGTGGCTTACGGTATTTCCAAACGCAAAACAAAACAAAAAAAACGGCCCTTCTCAGGGCCAAAAAAATTCACGTAGAAAGGTATTTGCCCTGTCCGAGTTCTGTGAAACCACGCCGATAATAGAAAAGACGTGTAATGAAATAGCATCCGAATGAGTTCCCCCGTTTCTTTAGAAACAACAAAAAAAAGTTTTCGTAGTCCACAGCGGGAAATTTCCGCGTTTCTCCTAGTTATTTGCACATGTTTTTTTTTATTAAGGTACGGCGATTGAAGTCTGCCGTGATTAAGTAGTTACTCAGGACCGCATTTTAGCGTCAACGGCCATACCATGCTGAAATCACCGGTTCTCGTCCGATCACCGAAGTTAAGCAGCATCGGGCGCGGTCAGTACTTGGGAGGGTGACCACCTGGGAACACCGCGTGCTGTTGGTATCCTTTTTTTTTCTCTGTCTGTCTCTCTCTTTTACTCTTTCGTTCTTTAAGAAGAGTGTTTACAGACAAACCTCGTTAACACGGATATAAGTAGTTGGAAATTAAGATGTGTTCGTGTTATCCGCCAAGGATAGCATGTGACTTCGGGAAACGATTCGTATTGAATATTATTGGTCTTAATACCATGTTTGGCGCAGTATAGCCCAGATGCTCTTGCGCCCTAAAACATCCAAACAAATTATTAGTCTTAAACGTCTTCGTGCGAACAATGTTTTGACAGTATTATCTCGTAAAAGACGGCGACTCGACTGCCACCCCGAAACGTTCTATTAATCGTTTGTCATCAAGGGAAAACCGATTAAAAGTGAAATGAAAATGTTTACGTAAAATTGATTTCTTCCCTCGTGATGCGAATGAAAGATGAAATAGGGAAATGGCAACACGAGTGGTATTTCGATATACAGACATTTTTGTCAAGATTGTAACGCAATAGCAGACTTATAGATCCGCAATCATGTTCATATTTCCTGCAAGCATAATTCGTATGCGCCTATGCGTTTCGCAAGAACCGTCATTAGACGGTGCGTTCACTGAATTGTTGCCTGAAAAGAGCCGTTTTTCCAGTTCCGTTTACACCGTCGGTGCCAAGATCGTTTATTTTTGGCGGTCTTTTTACCTGGTGCTGATTTTTTAGGGGCCTTTTTCGGAGATGCTTTCGGTTTCTATGTTTTCATGATTCTCTTGGCGGGGGATTTCGGTTTTTTTGCGGGTGCCGTTTTCTTTTTCGCGGAAACGGTCCCCGTTTTTTTGGCGGAGCTGGTCGCAGCAGTTTCCTTTTTAGCTTCCTTTGCCTTTTTCGGTTTCGCTTTTTTCGAAGGAGACACTTGTGCCTTAGGTTTCTTCTTGGCCGGTGCTGCTGCGGATTTAACTACCTTTTTCTTGGCCGTGAGCTTTCCCGCTGCCGAAGATGAGGCCTCTTTCTTTTCTGTACTGCTGCCGAGTTTGAAAGATCCCGTGGCACCCTTGCCCTTGGTCTGAACCAAAGCTCCGCTGGCTACTGCGTTCTTCAAGTATTTCTTGATAAAGGGTGACAATCTTTCCAGGTCCACCTTGTACTGGGTGCCGATGTGCTTCTTGATGGCTTGCAGAGAGGAGCCCCCGCGCTCTTTGAGGCTGGCTATAGCGCTCTTGACCATCTCGGCTACTTTGGGGTGGGAGGGGGCAGCTTTCGGTTTCTTTTTGGCTGGAGTCGCGGCCTTTTTCTTACTGGACGGTGTGGCCACAGCTGGTGGCGAGCTGGTTTCGCCGATGACGTTGTCGGACATGGTGAGTGATCGACAATCCAATGCTAAATGTTTGGGTTGGAATGCAATGCCAGGTTTTAATTTGAGCTGTGGCAAAATTTTACCTCCTAGGCTAGGCCAATGTAAACTTGGAACGCTCTCGCCCAATGAAAAGTGAGGAGGCGTAGCGACGCCCCAGAGCTCATTGGACAGAACGAAGAAATTGCACGAAAACCTTCCATATACACTGCAATTTTTTGAGAACTAACATCATTTAGATTTCTGACGTGGTGGTTTGTGTTAAACCATAACTCCTTGTTCTAGCAATGGCACGTACGAAACAAACTGCTCGTAAGAGTACCGGAGGAAAGGCGCCAAGGAAGCAATTGGCTACCAAGGCAGCTCGTAAGAGTGCGCCAGCCACAGGAGGTGTGAAGAAACCTCACCGTTACAGGCCCGGTACCGTTGCTTTGAGAGAAATCCGACGTTATCAAAAATCCACCGAATTGCTGATTCGCAAGCTTCCATTCCAGCGCCCGGTTCGTGAAATTGCTCAAGATTTCAAGACCGACTTGCGATTTCAGAGTTCTGCCGTTATGGCCCTTCAGGAGGCCAGTGAAGCTTATTTGGTGGGTCTTTTCGAAGACACCAATCTTTGCGCTATCCATGCCAAGCGCGTTACCATCATGCCCAAAGATATTCAACTCGCACGCCGAATCAGGGGTGAACGAGCATAATTTCTCTCTTCTTGACGTCGATTCATCGAAAAAGGCCCTTTTCAGGGCCAAAAAAATCCCTGTAGGAAGGAAATTGCCACTACCATCACTATATTCAATCCTAATTGTTTTTTAAGCGATTCGTTAGTGAATAGAAACAAATCACTTTCTTTTTCAGCTTTTTGTGTATATTCAAGTTTATGTATATGCAGGTACGTACATTTCTATGAATACACACACACACAAGTAACATCTGCCTAATGCATATATAAAGTTTTCTCGAAATGTCGTTGTGAAAAGAATAATAGGGATTTTTTTTTTTTTTCCTATCTAAATAGGATATTGAATCACACGATAAAAAAAAAAAAAAAGGTATGTATAATATTTGTAAATGGCATGAAATTTAATTTTGCTTTTCCTTTCCCAGGTACTACGTTTACATTTTGCAAGGAAGAAAGATCGATTGATTGATTGTTTGGCTTTTTTATGGCGCAAGAGCATCTGGGCTATACTGCGCCAAGCAAGGAAGAAAGAAAGACTCTGTCCTTATTTATAACTCGTATGGGAAAAGGTATGGCAATTTCCTTTCTACTAGATTTTTTTGGCCCTGAAAAGGGCCTTTTTGAAACTGTAAGTGCAACGTTGACTTAAGCTTTCTTTTCTGTCTTCTTTGGCAAAAGAACAGCTTGGATATTTGGAAGTACACCACCTTGAGCGATGGTGACTCCAGAAAGCAGCTTGTTCAATTCTTCGTCATTTCGTATAGCTAACTGCAGATGGCGAGGAATGATCCTAGTTTTCTTGTTGTCTCGAGCAGCGTTTCCAGCCAACTCCAAGACCTCAGCAGCTAAATATTCCAGTACTGCAGCCAAGTAAACTGGAGCTCCTGCTCCGACCCTCTCGGCATAATTGCCTTTTCGTAAAAGACGGTGGATCCTACCGACGGGAAATTGCAGACCGGCTCTACTGGATCGAGTCTTTGATTTACCCTTTACTTTACCGCCCTTGCCTCGTCCAGACATGATCAATTGCAGGAATAGAACGCTCAAGATCGCTAATAGAAACCAAATAACGCGGCTTATTGTAAGGTTATCTTTAATAGTTTGAAATCGTCTGCTGGCCAGCCAATCATAGCACGTTCTCGGTTTCGGGAAGGACGTTTTCCGATTCGTTGACTTTTTCACATGGAAATAGCGGACTCCTTTTTCAGCGAGTGAGGAAGAAGGATTTGTCTGATGAACTGAAGTCTTTTTTGATTGTCGATTGCTTCCTTTATCTTGTTCCCCATTGGCTAATATTTCAGAATCGTTTTCTGCATTTCCCATTTTTTTTCAAGAATATGAATTTCCATTACTAAAAATCAAAACAGCTTTTCTTTTCTGTAATTAAAGAAAGGGTATATTCGAAAAAACAAATTAGCACTGAAATGTGGCGTCACCGTAGTCCGATTCTCCGTCCTTTAAATGTTCAGCTCCTTAAGCAAACGTAATATACCAACCCTTTTCTTTAGAAACGTTATTAAATATGGAAGGGCTCTTGCATCGAATGCTTAGATGTGGAAGCTGAAGGGCACTAGTGTTACTTAACTGTGATTATGTTAAAAATGTGCATGTAGAATTTATACATATATATTACTATTTTTTCATATGTTTTCAATATATATATTTACAACAGTCTTTGATTTTGCCCTGTTTGGCGCAGTATAGTCCAGTTGCTCTTGCGCCATAAAATATCCAAATATATATATCTATCTATCTATATTAATTTTTTGTAAGAGAGAGAGAGGTATGCAGCAAAACCTTTTTACATAGGATTTTGTGGCCCTGAGAAGGGCCGGTATTTAGCAGAAGAACTTTTTCAAGCCATTTACTTAGAGCTGGTGTATTTCGTAACGGCTTTAGTTCCTTCGGAAACGGCGTGTTTGGCCAACTCTCCAGGAAGGAGTAGGCGAACAGCGGTTTGGATCTCCCTACTGGTAATGGTGCTCCTTTTGTTATAGTGCGCCAGACGAGAACTTTCAGCAGCAATACGTTCGAAGATGTCGTTTACAAAAGAATTCATGATGGACATAGCCTTGCTGGAAATTCCAGTGTCGGGATGCACTTGTTTCAGAACCTTGTAGATGTAGATCGCAAACGATTCCTTCCTGCGTTTCTTCCTCTTTTTCTTGTCACCAGCCCTCTCGGCTTTCTGCGCCTTCCCTGCCTTTTTCACGGCCTTACCGCTTGGTTGAGGTGGCATGATGCGAACTAGTCAAAACTGAGTACGAAAATGAGCCAAAAAATGAACGAGATCTATAAAACAGGGTCACCACATTGAAAAAACCAGCGAATCAGGAGAGGGCTCATATGCTGATTGGTCAATTTTCTTTTTTTACACTTGTGTTATCGTTTCGAAACGTTTAGCGATTACCGGAATAATGTGTGTGTGTATGTGGGTTAAAGTGGTTTTTTTTTTTTTAAATTAATGCACGAACTGGGGTAATTATAAGAAATCTAAATTTTGGAAAATCCAACTTATCAAAAAGTGATGCTAAA
>QLNU02000569.1:0-21789 GCA_006491805.2 Dysdera silvatica | reverse complement strand
GCAATCCCTGCTTTTCAAACAGTTGCTGCACTTTCCATGTCGCAAAGCATTGCTGCTATTATCTGAGGACAATATGGAGCTATAGTCCGTTATCGAAATATACGTATGGATATATAAGTTAAATAATCAGCTCTATATGTGATTGATATATTACTAGTTCTTCAAATTAATTTTTTCTTGTTTGCAGATGCACTCGACGATTGTGCTGATGTGTTACTGACGAATACAGTAAAAATATTTTCCTACTTCTAATTTATACTATTTATTTATAACATAGTGCCTTGAATTCATGGCCCAAATATAAAGTGGTTGTAATGGATATCAGATATTTTTCTTTTTAGGTAATTTGTTTACACTAGTGTCATACATAATACAGAATTTCATTTTGTCTAAAAAGTAGGGATCAAATTATAAATAATTTAAAACACAATACATATACAAATCAGATAAACATGACATAATAAAAGTTTATTAACCAAATATGATAGACGTATGAACAATAATTATATTAACAAATAAATGTTTTGACGCTTTGCCTAGGCAGCAACGGGAGAAAACTTATAGTTCTGACAAAGTTCATGCTCCCCCATAGATGATTGGAGAGCTTATCACGGGCGCTATTACGTGCTAAAATCCAAGACGATTTGTGGACAAAACCATTTTTGTTAAAATATTACCATTTATGTAATATTTAATTTGCTTTCTCGTTTGTGACTACGTTGAATGATGGTTTGATCTAACGTGGTTTTGTGTGAAAATGAAAAACTTGGCAGAGAATGAAAAATATCTTAAAAAAAGATGTTCGTTGACATTCAATAGATAGTTTTGATATCTGGATTATGTTATAATTTTGCAGTGATTAAATGGTTTTGTTAATTATATCGTCTGTTCCTTAACCTTCATCACAAGAGGTGAATTACGTGGTAATGTATATTTAACTCGACCTTTAGCCAATATGTAACCTCAACTAGCCATTTATCCTGGTCATCTTATTGGCTACATGTTCGGCTCATCGTAACATGGGACTTGCTACAAAAAGCCAACCGCCGCAGATTAACCATCTGTAAATAAACCCGAAATACTTTTTTGATATATAGAAAAGAATTACAGGATTTAAGCTCGGACGCCAAAGCATTCCAAAGCTGTGGACCCAAAGCTCCAATGCATGACAGAGCCCAGTTTGTCCGTGCATGGCAAGGTATTGATAAATCCATGGATCGGACAACATAAGTCTGTCCAGATAAACCATATGTTTCAAACCCCATGTCCATAACAAGGTCTTCTCCATGTCCAAAACAAAACTCCATGACCGCACGATTTTACTAGAGAGTGAATTTATAATATTCATCTACATCGCTGCTGCGTAGGCAATTACATGAACAATAAATTTTTTCACATAATTTAAATTACTGACCTAATAATGCAGCAAAAATAAGAAATCTAAAATTCCCTTCCGTGGTCCTGATTTTGTTTGCCATTTAATCATCAAAGGTATGAAAAATGATTGTTTTACAATAATGAAGGTAATTGGGAATCGCCATGTATGTGGTGAGAGATATCAGAAGGAACAGTTTTCGTCCAGTGAACAAATGTCCGAAAATCAGTCGAGACCAGACACGGGTGCCATTAGCGGGGGGGAAGGGGGACCCGTCTCTTCAATTTTGGCGTTAGGGTTCCATTAGGGTGGTCAGAACACGAGATACGAGTGATAAAATCTTGCATGTGGTGACGAAAAACCAAGAGAAACACGCGACCGGTCTTCCGGAGCCTAGGTTTATAGAGGAACATTGTCTAGCGAGTACTGAATGAAAAAAGGCTATTACTGGCAGACAGTGCAGACATTGGCAGTTGCTGGTTATCCCCTGCATTTGGATTTTGCGCAGTGGTTCCTACAGCAAAGTGCTGTAAATCTCGATTTCCCCGCTCATGTGCTCTTTACGGATGAGGCAACACTCTCACGTGAAGGTGTAGTAAATATGCATAATATGCATTTGTGGGTGCCCCAGAATCCCAGTAGCACACGTTCAAAGTCAAACCAGCAATGGCTCAGTGCCAATGTGTGGACAGGAAGCTTGCATGACTACTTAACTCTGACCTTACTTACTGCCAAGCTGTATCGATGAGCGAACCTACCGTAATTTTTTGCGATGCGTTTTGCCAGAATTGCTGGAGGAGGTATCTCTCGGGATCTGCGTACGTATGTAGTTCCAGCAGGATGGGGCTCCTGCTCATTTCATCAGGGAAGCGCGTAAGCTTCTGAATGCCATATTTGGGAGCCGGTGGATCAAGTGCGCTGTCCCTTCCCGTGGGTCCCAAATCATCCGATCTTTCTTGTCTCCATTCCTTACTGTGGGGATATTTGAAGAGTGTTGTATACGAGATGCCTGTGCTGTACACGGAGAACCTCTTAACCCAACTGGCCTCCACAGCCGCCCATGCCGCGACTAGCCAAGTGTTTACGATAAATTATTCCACTCATTACACCACCACTGTGCGGAGTTTGTCAATGTTGGCGGACGCACTCCCGAGAATTTGTTATAATGTTGTGCAATAAATGTCATTCCGGAAACCTCTGCATCTGTTCTTCATTTAAGACTCCTCACTTCGCTTCTGAGCACGTAATTCCTTTGCGGACACCAGTGGTGGCTAGTCCGCGAGCGAAGCGCATAGCTGTAAAAACTACACATGTATAAGCATTTTTTAACCATATTGGAATTTATGATTAATCTCATCATAAGTGTACAACAAAATGTCTAGGAGCCCACGATTGTGATCCCACAAAAAGATTCGCAAAACACCCTCTATCGAAATTTAATGTATTATTTACCTCTTTTTCCTTTTATACTTCCCCTAGAATTTCACTGATTTGCAAGAATAATTCACGTTTAGTAAGCAGTTTTAAATTTACTCATACTTAGTTTACATTAGTCATGTGCCAGTAACGATACTCCGAAATCAGAAATATCCGAATTCATATCATTATTGGTCACCATACTATTAAGAGCATCATCCATATATATATATATATATATATATATATATATATATTATTGCCATTCCGAAGATGTAATATCATTATAGTTGTGCATAAAATTCTGTTTTATGTTTAATTAAATTTCATAAAATTTTCTAAAGCATCTGCATCTTGTAGTTACCCCAGAAATGATTCCTGACACCAATTACATGAAGCAGATGACATTTATTACTATAATAATTCTTTTCAAGAAGATTAAAGAAATTTAGTATAACAGACAAGTAATGAATTTGGTTTTTCACAGGTAAAGAACATTTTATGCGAAGTGTTTGCTACGTATACTGATGATAAGAAGTGTACAAATAGTTTTCAAGATTTTACTGTTGACATACGGCCCGCAGTATGTGAAAAGGGTGACGGAATGAAGGTAAAGTAAATTTTAATTCACTATTGTCATGATACAATACTAATATTTATCAAAGTAAGTTACAATTTTCTGTTGTTCACTGTGTTTTATGATGAATTCCACTCATCATGGAAAAATTTGGTGAAAGTCATGCTAAGCACTGTTCTCTTTCGAAAATAAAATTTCAACTAATTACTAGTTCTTGATTATTCTTTTCTTTATTTACGAAAGGAAATCAGTAATTTGTTATTTAATCTGTAACAAAGCCAGTTTAAAACATATTTCACAGAGCATAACTAAAGCGCTAGATAGACCAATTTAGTAAAAGCTTTATTATCTGTTCTCTATATGTATTTATCAATATACGTCGAAAGTTTTGTAATGTAAATATGTAGGAAAAGTAAATATGTTTTAAAAAATACAACATTTTTCTAAGGAAACTTGTGTTTTTATTGGTAGTTAGAACAACTTTTCATTAAGAGAAAATACTAATGTGCTAATGACGCATGTTAATTCCACACAAAATGACAGATATGTTCCTTTTAAATTATTATATCGTATTTGTGTTTAGATTTCTGCGTCACTCTAAGAAACCTAATATCGAAACATGAGAATTTAATTTTGAAATATTGAAAATATTTTTAATAAAGTTTATTGATAAAAGAATAATAACTAAACTCTTTACTTCCATCAAAATATACATATGTAGAATCGATTGTAAAATGTAGTTTAAATAGTAATATTTTGCCTGAGCAGCAATTTTGATAAGATTAACATCTGATTAAACCCAAGCTACTCAAATCCCCCATCATTAAATTTTAGAGCAATAATAAATAATTATGGATACAGAAAAAGGAAAATTAGGTCATGGTCTGTGTCTAAAATTTATATCTCACCTGCATGGAACTTCTTTGAAATCAAGATATATTAAAATGTTTTAGCGGCGAAGGACAATTCTTTCAAGGAAACATTTTTTTTATAATTTCTGAATAAAATGTTGCTAGTAGGTACTTAGACCACAAAAATTCAGCTTTTAATTTCATTCAATCCATAGGGATCCCAGAAATGGACGTCTTTCTTGAAGGACATCGAGATAATAACATACGATTATTTCGTAAAACAAATATGAAATAATTGATCAGATTTCTCAAAAATGCATATTTATTTTGTGTGATCTGCCGTAAAACTGCCAAAATGAAGCACTGTATTACATTTAATACACTAGGCAGTGGAATTTTTTACATCTTTTACAACACAATTTTTTCTTTTTTGGTGTCATCATGGGTAGAAAGATTGGCTACCAAGTGATCTCTTCAATCGAAACGGGGTTCTTTAGTAATGTTTGTACTTGGGTGGCCCTTTTGTGAAAAAATGTTCTTATTAGATTTTAGAATGGAGGAAGCCACTTGATATCGAACACATGGTCAATTGCATTTTTCTGTCGATTATACAGTTGCCATAAATTTTGCTCCGCAACATCAAGTTCCAATGAATAATTTTAGCAAAAGATTAAATTTTTCTAGTTGGTTTTTGCTATAGACGTGTAGGTTTGACATAAAGTCAAATCGATTTCTTGGCATTGCACTTGAAACAAGTTCATCGCGACTGTCCTCATTTGCCTGCCAATATGAAGATCTACATGAAACTTGAACATATCCACTCCATAAAATAATTGCTATGAAAACGAAAATTTTATTCTCACTGAAGTATTCCAGAAATATTTTTCATTAATGCAGAATGATTAGTATATTTTACTATAATTTGTGTTGCATTATCATCCATAAAATAACGAAAATATTCATAGGGTGTGTTTCCCCTTCCCTACTGAAATTGTATACATCACGGGCCATTGAATATTTGATGCTGGAAGCTCTTTGTTCTGACATTTGTATTTCCTAATATCTCTCCTCTTACTGCTTAATTTTTAATTTTATCCGTTTTGAAGACGGCGATGAAGTAGTCATTGTTCGAAAATTTTGAGAACACTCATTGCACTCAATTGGCCCTGTTATCCATGCAGTAGCATTTAGTTGACTTATGGGCAAATTATTCAAATTTGGACTTTACTCAGAGCCTGAATCCTCATCCATAACATTAACAGGAGGAAGTAATCCTACTTGTATCCCAGATGAAGACATAAACTCATCGTCCACATTTTCAAAAAGGTCAATCAATTCGTTTAGAGTCATCCTTTTCCTAAAACACAAAAGATGTTACTTTGTCCCTCACGCTGAGCCAGGGGACGAGATTTCCTTGAAAACAAAAGGCTGACTGTCCCCCTAGAATTTTTTTATCTGCTTACATCGGGAATATAATTGCAAAATTAAAAAAAAAGGGAAAACTGAAATAAATTTTTAAAATTTGAGTATCTTTCAGCGATTTTCAAGAAATTTTCAGTAGATTTGGCAATTTTTCCAAAAGACGTAAAACAAAACAAAACGAAACAAAAAAAAACAGAAATCTGTTAATCAACAACATGAAATTCGCAGAAAATTATACTTTTGTTATGTCACATAAAGCTAAGAGACAAAACTCCTTCATAATAATTCCCAGAAAGAATCATGCCACCCCCCCTGAAAAATTTCCCAGTAACGCCACCATTCAGACCCCTTATTCCTCTTCCCTTATGTACAATTTAGCATGTAGCCCAGATAAAGATACGAAATCATCATAAGCGTTTTCAGTAAAAGTAAATCAATATTCGTTTAGCCACCCTTTTTCAAAAACACAAAAAATGTCACTTTATCCTATTGGTCTTTTGGAAGGACATTGCACATTAGATGGATATTAAAACCTGAAGACGTGAATAAATTTGAAAACAAATATAATAATTGTGCAAGTTAATTCTCTGACAGCTTATATTAACATTTACAGCACAACAATATAAAATAATATTACAGTTATACTTACCCATCTACAATGAGGCCAGTGCATTCATCTATTTCAATAACACTGGACAACAATGAAATTGCTTCCGAAGGGAAAGTATATAATTCTGTATGAAACTAACCCACTGAACTCGAATATCGCCATTAAAGAAGCTTTTATTGTGACAATAAGCGGAACTATGCCCCATGCATATGTTAATAAGGCTGATAACTTTAGCTATATTTTCGGTCAAGTGACATTTGCTGCACAGAAAAAGTCCATCACTACTGTGTTTAAAAGGATTGTAGTTTGTATTTTTACTGCATCATATACGACTAGGATAAAAACTGGGCTCCATATGTAGGTTACCGCAAATATGCAACGAATCTTTCACAGTGGATGAATGGAAAAAGGAAAATCATGGGGTTTTGCTGTTCCCATGACTTGGTGGGAGCCCGCAAATAACATAAATCACTCGTTTCTGTATGGTACCATCAGTGGCCAACGGTGTCAAACAGAAAAAGAAATGGGCTAATTAATATCCATATATATTTCTACTGTATGACCTGTACCTTACCCTGAAGACCTACACATTTCCAAGCCTCTTACAGATTTTGCTATTGATTTAGATGAAGTCCAGGAAGACGATGTGTGTAATCCGAAACAGTCAATGTCACGAATTTATGCATCCGATGAAGAATACGCGTTTTCCGATTCTGTGCTACATAAAATTACATCAGAAGAACTGAATGAGCTTGTTCACGACCTGAGTTTGACCATATTCAAAGCAGAGATATTAGCGTCAAAGCTTCGCCAATAGAATCTTCTAGAAAAAAGTGTTTGAGTGATTTCGTTGATTTTGTTCACCGACAATTCGAGCAATTCCTCTAAAAATTTGAAGACTTCGTATCCTGTTGAAATGTTGACCACCTAATGCAAGGACTAGGAATAACACATGTTACGCAGAAATAGCGTCTATTTATAGACGCCTCCAAGTTGAGGCTTAAGATGGTTTTATTGCATAATGGGAATCAGCTACCATCCACTTCAATTGCACATTCCCCGTGTATGAGGAGACATACAACAACCGGAAACAGCTATTGGACATGGTTAATTACAAAAAGTATGGTTAGATAATCTGTGCTGACCTAAAGGTAGCATCTCTGTTGATGGGCCTTCAGTAAGGATATGCAAAGCACTGCCGTTTTCTTTTTCAATGGGACAGCCGAGCAACATGTTTGAACTACATCGACAAAGACTATCCTCCTATGATGTCTTTGACACCTGCACAAAGTAATGTTCAGAAAACACAATTGACAGATCCGCATAAAATCATACTACCCCATCCGAACATAAAATTCGTTCTTGCGAAGCAATTGATTAAAGGCATGGATAGAACTAAACCGGAATTCAAGTACTTGCTTCATAAATTTCCTCGACTGTGCGAAACAATAATAAAATTGGGAAATTTTGTGGGTCCGTAAATCAGACAGCTATTTCGAGATTCGCAGTTAGAGGACCTGCTTCAGTGGGATGAAAAAGAAGTGTGGGCTGCCTTTTGTCAAGTATCAACAAAATCCTTGGGGAATTACAGGACTAAAAATTACAAAGATCTCATTACCGACATGTTGGCTCTGTATCAGAAATTTGGCAGTGATATGTCTTCAAACCTCCACTTCCTGGATTCGTCACCTGGAATTTTTTACGGATAACTGTGGCAACTTTTGTGATCAGCATGTTGAACGTTTACATTAAGACATGGCCATAATGGAGCAACGATACCTGCGGAAAGTGGTCCACTGTGATGCTAGCAGTCTACTTACTATTGGGCACTCTTCAGAGATGCCCTTGTGTTGGCATACAACCGAAGGGCAAGGAGAATTAAAACATCATATACTGATAACTGAGTTCTATGCATGAAATTCTAGTTCTATGCATATACGTATCGCACAACTAAATTTATTACAATTGCAAAAATTTTTTTAAATATTTACGTATTTTTAATTTTACAATAATTGCACTTAATATTTCTGACTGTATTCGTTTAAAAGAAGTGTAATGTAACGCATGCAGTGTATATATATATACAAGGATTGCCCAAATGAAATTTAAAAGAAATCGCCATTACTGTTGTAATATTGATCCCATCATTTCGTCAGCTGGTCAATGCCATTGCTGTAGAATAATTGAGGTTGTTTTTTGAGGAAGTCCTGCATTGGGCCCTTCACTTCGTCGTCCGAATGAAAACGTTTCCCTTGTAAAGACATTTTAAGTGGTCCAAAAATGTGAATAGTCACAGGGTTACAAATGCGGTCTGCAGGCTGTGTGTTCCAAAACTTCCCAACAGAATTTTTATATGGTCGTCCGGTTTCACGGAAGACGTGTGGGCGGACGTTAACAGGAAGAAGGATCATTTACAGTGAGAGAAGGCCTGACCATTTGCTTTTGATTGCTTTGCATAGTTGCGAGAGAGTGCTGCAGTATTCTGATGAATTGATAGTGCACTGTTGTGGTATAAAATAAATCAAACGTGGTCTGCGGTAATCGAAGAAAGACGTTAACTTCACTTTTCGTACAGCCGGCATCGCTTTTGGTTTTCTCTGTGGAGGAGATGATGGGTGTTTCCACTGCATACTAGTTCTCTTCGATTCGGGTATGTAGTTGTGACACCACGACTCGTCACCTGCAACAATGCTTTCAGAAATGCGGGATCTTCGTTATAACGGATCAAATGCTGAAGATTGAGGCCCATTCGTTGCTTCTTGTGATCAGGGGTAAGGTGTTTTGGTATCCACTGTGCACTCACTTTACTGTACTGCAGATATTGGTGTATGATTGATTGCACCGTTCCTTTACTCAGAGTGCTGCAGAGATGTCACGAGTCGTAACTCTTCGATTACCTCCTATCATTTCATCAACATCAGGAATGGATTAATTGGAGATCACGGTGTTTGCTTCCACTGGTCTTGGCAGAACCTATATTCATGTCCGCCCTTCATGAAAACTTTTACACCATTTGTTCACAGCCGTTCGTCCTAGACAGTGCTCGCCATAAACAGCCACCATTCAACGATAAATGTCCGCATTACACTCACTTTTTGCCACTAAAAAACGTACTACTGTGCGTTGTTCTGTTCTGGATGCGTCCATCTTTAATACAACTTTACATTCACTTTAAATGCTCTCACGCGAACTGGTTAATCAGTTACACGCAATCTGCAATGCAGGTTTTTGCTTTCGCTGTGCCAGCTTATTTTTTCAGAGATTCACCTTGTATGTATCTTGTACAAGGTGTTGAGGTACGCGATAGTTCGATATTTCTCGGGTTACTGGTATCCTGGTCCTTCGGTAGGAGGTAAGTTATTCCCTTGCAGAGGAATTCAGGCATTTTGCTGGGGTCTTCAATTATCGCCGTAAGTTCCTTGGCTAATGGGCCATGGGCGCTGGTAAATTTCTTGTACCAGAAGTTGTGTATGCCGTCAATACCCGGGGCTTTCCAGTTGTGCGTACGTTGGATTACCTGCTGGAGTTCCTCTATCGTGATGCCCGTATACTCCATCTCCTCTATTCCTCTCGTAGCCTCCATTTCTTGCTGAATCCAGGGGGCACTTTTGTGCTGTACTTCATTGGACCATAGTGTATTCTAGTAGGTATATATATATATATAATAAACAAAAAAATTTAAGTCTGAGAGGTACAGATAAATTTAGTTAAAGTGAAATCACTCTTGCGCCAATGTCTACCTGGAGAAAAACCAATTAAACATAAAGACAGAAAAATTGCTTTATGTAATGCTGAAAATGATCTTATACTACTTAAAAAAGTAAAGTTTTCCTCGCCCATTCTTGGCGGAAACAGGCTTTGGGACGGGCAGAGCGCCATGTTCCCAAGCCTCTTTTTACATCACTTCTTAATGTGCCATGTCTAGAAACTTCCTGACAATGTGACACGTGTTTAGGATTGTGGCTTTTTGTATTTCAATGTAGGTGTTTGGGTCAATGTTGAGTATCTCCAAATTCGTCGCAAGCGTTTTTGGTACTATCCCTGTTGCTGAGATGACTAACGGGATGATGAAGATCTTTTCCATACCCCATATATCTCGTACTTCATGTCTGAGATCTTGGTACTTGGTGATTTTCGTTGTGTAGGTTGTCTGTATGTTATTGGTGTTGGGTACTGCTATGTCGACTATGATACTACTTTATCCTTACTTTTATATATATATATATATATATATATACACACATGTACTGTATATATATATTTCGACGTACATAAACACTGAAATTAAAGTGCCCGGCAAACTAATTTAAAATAATATATTTATATGCAAAATATGCATCTTTCTTATTGAAATAGTATGCAAGTATTCCTTGTCAATTGTCAACCATTGTGCCTGCATATTACAAACAAAGCCTGGCCAATTCCGTCTTTTATGGTCATATTCATGTACAGCACATCGAATAAATTAAGAATTGGTTACTTTTATCTCGGAAGCATGAACTTCATCAAATTTTGTCGTCCAATGTAATATGTTAATTTCCGACATTCACTGTAAAAATAAATTGCGCCTAAAATAGGAAATATCCATATGGTTATTATCGACAAAGTCCCTCGTTACAAAAATGTCTAACGTCATTTGTATATGCTCGCTGTAACTCGAGCAGCTTACTTCTATCCAAAAAGTGTTTTACATCATTCAGGATGGATATTAGGGTATCTGGGTTAATTACAAAGAACATCAAATTATTCTGTTTCTGGTTATCTGCATGCGGCTGAAATAAAATTTTGGCAAAAGGGTAGCCATTTGGCGAAAAAAAATTCCTTACGCAAGAGTTTTACATCATAATTCAGTACTATTATCTCGGATTTTTAACAAGTAGTTAACAAGTAGTTAACAAGTAGAATTTGGATAATCCATTGTTTTTGCATCACTATCTGCATGAGACTGAAATAAAATTTTAGAAAATCGTAGCCATTTGATGATAAAAGTCATTACGCAGGAGTTTTTCAACACAAATCAGTACTATTATCTCTGAACTTTAATAAGCAGTTATCAAGAAGAATTTGACCAATAGATCACATAAAGGCATACTAAATAGATGGTCAATGCAATTTACTTTGGCGAACGGTCCATACATCTTGGCATTGTATATATTACTCTGATTACATCTTTCACTGAATTTTGGAAATTTTTAAAAATATTCATGGATGGTTCAACTGAAGTTACACAATTTAATGAATGAAATCCTCCTTACTTTGCTTGAATCTTACTAACTGCCTAAACTTACTTTTAAATCCAGATAAAGGTCATAGTTCTATGAAATCTATCAGGAAAATATTTAACTTAAAAATTAAATCTTAATAGGGATAATAAAAAAGTTACTTGTTTATGATACAAGAATACCTCTACTAAGGAGATAATTTATTTGATTTGATATTATGGATAAATTACAAAATGAACAAATATGTTGAATAAATCTATTGTATGTTCGAGTCTATATTTAAATAAAATTAAATCTCTGCTTTTTTGGCTGACGAATTAATAGGAAAATTTTGAAAACTAAAAATATATATATACATATATATATTCCTTTTAGGATTAACTTCTCAAAAACGGTAAAATATTTCGTTTTACAAAATGTTTTCTAATAACGGTGTGAAATTCAATCAGTCATTTTGAAAAGGGGTTATATTTCATTGTTTTCATATGGAGTTTATCCCTTTTCAAAATGACTGATTCAATTATACCTTTTATATAGGTATCTGTTTTAAATCGGACCTTGAAACAACTGCCAATCTTGCAGAATAAAACCAAATCTTCGGTCTCTCTAATAAGGATTGTAACAACATTCCATCAGCTATGACAATTTTGGCGCTGCAGAACATTATTAAAGATGTTAGGTTTACAAAATCATTTCCCTTTCTCCTCAGATTAGAAGAAAGAAGAGAGTTTAGCTTCAGTGTCGTCGTGAAAGCCTTCCAATACATGAATAATACAATGATTAAGATTGTTAACGTCCTTAAAATATACATTTATTCTAAAAATTTATCAACCATTTTAGGGAGTTAAGCAGTTTTGAAATGATTTGTGAATAAACAAACTTAAGTTTTAGCTATTATAATTTTATTAATAAAATATTTCTTATTTAAAGCTTAAAATATAAATAATATATTAGTTTATTATTTATTTATTCACATCATATCCTAGTACTTTCAAATGTATCAATAATTGTAATTTCTATTCTATCTATATTATTGTTTAACATTTTCAGTTTGACAGCAGCAGGCCTGTAGCCACGACGTAAGCAACGGGGATAGGTACATAAGGAGAACAGATTCTCCTTATATATATATATATACATAATAAATCGATTGGATAATGTGGGCACAAGCATGGGACGACTAGGGCCACACCGTTGCTGGCCATGTCTTGGTTGCAGGCTTGGACAGTAGTGTGAAATGTAGCTCCAATTATCATTTTATATTTAAGTTAATTATATAAAGAAAATATTGCTTTATGTAAATTCAGATTTTTGTATTGTACATTGAAAAAGCCTTTTAATTTAACATTTAATTCTGTATTTATTCTGTGTTAACGTGACAATGGCCTTTATGTCACTTACTGCAGAATAAATTGTCAAAATTTACCAATATTGGTATTTTATTAGTGAAATCATTAACATTATACACTTATAGAATTTTGGTCAACTTTAAAGTTATTAAAGCAACTATTTTTTTTTATGTCAGCCGATGAAGTGGTAACGATATATGTTAAATTACTCGTAAAGAATAGAACGATTTTCCAAAGCCTGGTGGGACTCGAACCAACGACCTCCTGATTGCTAATCTGGTGCTTTACCTACTAAGCTTCAGGAGCAGCCATTCTCTCAGTTACGAGCATATGTATGGCTTTCGATGGACAAGTTCGCTATTGTTGTGGTACTGCTGTGAATTTTGTTACCAATGCGACAAGTCAAAAAAGCAATAATATCATATTGGGCGTTGTAGCTTCTTTGACTTGGCGCTTTGGTAACGGTAGTCACAGCACTGCCACACCAATAGCGAACTTATCCACAAAAGCCATATATATACTCGTAAGGGAGAATAAGTTTGTGCCTGCAGCTTAGTAGGTAGAGCATCTGATCGGCAAGAAGAGGTCGAGGGTTCGGGTCCCATCAGGCTACAGAAAATCAATCTCTTTTCTTTACAAGAATTTGAGAATTTTAAAGTTGTTTGGCCCTTTTGGCTACTGGCCTTATACACAATGTTGCGCACAGCCCTGTGGTCCCCCAAAATAGAAATGCTAGCTTACCTTGCAGGCTTACTTTACTGTTGCCACTTAGAGTAGCAAGAAATGAAAATTTAAATAAAATTTCTTAACTTGGCAACATGACAAATTGTTTCCATTTTATGTAATATTTTCTAAATATACGTAATTTCTCTTTCCGTATCTTGCAACATACACTGTATAATTATAATTTTACTTTTTTGTATTTGGCAACAGTTTGTGTGATTGATTTTAGAATTGTAAGATAGTAATCAATCTTCAATACAACTAGATTTTACTAGGCCTGCCCATGAGGCCTAACGCCACAGAAAACACATGTCCCTCAAATTTTCAGAGAGTGGCTTATCTCTTCCTCAATGAAGTTTTTCCCCACAGAGGGTACCCTTCTCCCCAAAACATTCCCAATCTAACACACTATAAATGCCAATTAATGTCCCAGTTTCTGATTACATACAGAAATAGATTGCTATTTTTTCTAAAAATTATCGTGATTTTTATTTTCCAAATCCATCGATGATGTTATCGTGATAACTTCATAATAAATTTTAAATAAAATTTAAATCCTACATACCTTTTTCTACTCTTTCATTTACACTGAAGACGGTTTATTAGATGAAATGATTTCCCATCATGATTAATAACTTATAATGAATTGATATTTCACACTGAAAGCTAAATTCCAAAATGCACATAAAAGCAGACTTTATTTTAATGGTCAATAAGATAGAATTATATAGAATTTTAACCAACTAATTTAATAATTTAATTATATTTTATTATAATTAATTATAAATAAAGAATTAATTAGAAGGCTTGATACCTGTTTGGAAAGACTTTAATGGAATGTTAATGAAATTAACACATGAATTTACAATAAACTGATAATATAACTACACAATGTATAATATTTTATACATTGTATAATATTGTATGTATTGAATACAATGTATAATGTTGAATACATAATTTCTAATAACTTTTGACACAAGCCAGATTTTTAATACTGCATAATAAAAATAAAGCATCAGGTATTCATGAATAGCAATTCTTTCCAAAATAATTTTACTTGAAAATAATAAACCATAATAGAAACAATGTCACCGGAAAACAAAATACAGAATAAACACTTATCAGTCCTTCCATACTGCAGATATAAATAGGCTAAATGGAACACAACAAGAACCACCATATCTAAATTAATATCATGTAAAAATTATAAAACCCAGAAACCCTTTTTAATCTTCAAGTTAACTGCTGCAAACACATGAAAGCATATGGCATGTTTACCTGTGATTTGCTCTATGAACAACCCCAATTACTCCAAAGAAAGTGGGGGGACACCCTTGAAATTAATGAATAGGCCTGTAGTAAATCTAGTTAATAAAATCAATCTTCAATTCAATTTCAGAAAAGAAAGGAAAACTTCAATACACTTGTAATTTTATTTTATATAAATCAACACTACTTGATTAAATCGAACACTACGCAGATTAAATCAAACAACAATGTCAATCAATCAACGTTTATTGGCGTAGTGATACCAACGCCGATGGTATGGCGTGATTAGATGGTGAAACGTTCGAAAGAAAATAAATATTTCTGCCTTCGGTGGGACCTGAACCCACGACCTTCCACTTGCCGGGCGGAGGCTCTACCCACTGAGCTACGAAGGACAATATATAATCTCTTTACGAACGTATATATATTGTTGCCAGTTATTTCGCAGAATGGTGTAGTACATGGACTACTATTTAAACCAAATTGCAAAGAGACTGGTATTAAATTGATCGAAAAGCCCGTTGCAGCATATGTATTTATTTTATATAACACTTGTAATAATATACGAAGTACACTCCACCTGTAATAATAATAATAATAATATTTTATAATATATTACACTTGTAATTATTTCGTACATTAAAACTCTAGATTATAATATTAGTTTCTTTAAGTTATAGCAATTATATATATATATAACAGTTATACTATTTTAACAGTTCTGCCGAATGTGCCCAATAGGAAGGCAAATTATGTTAAGATACTGATGATTGAAAAAAAAGTCTGAAATTTGTAAAAATTACTTAAAAAACATATGTTTAATTATTGTCATGCATTTATTTTCTCGTTTTATGTAGGCCTATGATGAATTTATCGAAAGAATTGAAAGTAATGTAGATGAGGTATGTATTCTAGAATTACCAGAAGAGGTAATCTTATTTATTAAAATTTTCATTAGTGTTCATTTCTAAGATCAATACAAACTCTTATTGAAGGAAACGTGTAAAGGCATCTAAATTAAAGATATACTTTTAACTTATATAAAAATTAATTAATTTCAATAGAGGAAGTATTCCATAACTAACGTATATTTTAAAACAGAATGATGGAAGTAAATTTTACGAGAAATTTTGTTTGTGAATCCAATCCTTTGCCAAGTTAAATTTAAACGAACAACAGGAATACAACTACCCAGAAAAATTATGAAATAACCTGCATAAAAATATGGAGCTACAAAACTTGAGGTACACAAAATCGACGGTAATTAATTGGGCAAAACAAAATTGTAGCGTAGGGAAAGATGCACGTCTGAATTATAACCAGAAGGAATTATCTAAATAGACGCACAATATATGATTAAGATACATAACAAAGCACAAGGCAATATATAGAAAATACTTATGTACTAATCTACATCACACAAAAAAACAGTGGATCGTCTCACACGAGAAACGGTAAATAGCAGCTTTAATATCTTTCCACAGGCTTTGATGTTAGACTGGTTTTTTGTGGCATAACTTTCTCCAATGAAAATAATAGTCACTCTCAAATTCTCTCCAACATTTCCGAAAAGCATTCACTAAATCAAATCTACAGCATGGAGATTTTGCCTGCAACAGACCCATGAACTTGCACCAAATATTCCCAATACGATTTATATTTAGATAATTTGCTTGATACGTTTCTCCTAATATATATATATATATATTACGATAGCTAAATATTTTCTGAAAAGAATTCCTGTACACACTTGGCTTTGTGACTTTTAGCATTATAGTCTTGGAATGTGATATCATCGCCGTTATAAATATTTCCAATTGATGAAAAAAGCATATAAATAAAATACAAATGCAAATCTGCGCATTGACTGTATTTGTGATTATTGATACATCACCTGGTCACTTCCTTATATGCAGTCACATATCGTATGTGACTGATTAACTTGGAAATATTTTTTTTAAAGAAGTTATCCTTTAAGTTTCGCTAACGCGTTGCAAGGCCAACGTTCTAGCTTCATTAACATCATAAATACAAAGACTCTCATAAGCTATAAAATCCATAGCGTCTCCGTTACGCCTTTTAAAGTCTAGAATTCGATCGCTCAAGAATTTGTAACTCTGTCTTCTCACGCCTTTAAAGCAGGGTTTGCTTTCTGACGGCAGAAACTGGTTATAACCGGTTTTACCAGTCAGAAACTAATAAAAGTTCTTAACACAGTGTTGTATTATTTAGTAAATGAAAGATTACAAAATATATGTTTATTACAATAATTTAATATATCGTAAAGCTTTATGTTGTTTCAGTAATGAAAATATTTCAAAATGATTAAAAAGTACTAGAGTTAAAGTAAAAGTTTGTTACAAAGACCCTGCTTTGGAGGCCATATTATTTAACTTATTTTGTCTGTTTGGTCTTATTTATCTTCTTTACCTCATTAGATCTTTGGAAATTAAATAAAAAGCAAACACATTGACAGATCGGCTGTGGAAAAAGCCTCAATGGTTTATGACTAATCGAATAAGTTGTATTACAGTGAATGAACCACACTTTTTGTTTTTAAGTCTGTTGTAAAGCATGTGGTACCTGTTTAAAAATATTCCTGAAATCATTGCAGACAAGATGCTTGGCTAAAGGAATACATAAATACTGTGAAGCTACAAATACCAGGCAATATAAAGTGGAAGAACCAGGTAGATTTCTTGGAATTATTCCTAAAGAAACATCCATGTTACTCGCAGATCATGAAAACGATATGGATGATAAAGGAACTTTTCAGGTCATAAATAACCAGATTAATAAAGATGTAAAAATACGTATTGCAACTTTGAAACCTATTGCTGTTGCCTTGTTTGAGATTCGAAAGGTAACTTTTCTATTACAGATGCATGTGAAATTAATCCTAATAGATGACGGCAATCTCATAGAAATGAATAAAAAAGTGCAAACAATGGACTTAATCAGGCCATAACTCAACATCATATATGCCAGTTTATATCTTCACCCAAAGTACATGTGATCTAAATTCTCACATGAGCAGGAAGAAATTCCTTAATGTCATTAACCTAAATTTTGTACTTCACTTTATAGCTTTTTGAGCAAAATGAGCTCCTTTTCCTAAAACATACTACTCCAATAAAATCTTAGAAAATGTCCAGACTTCTGTGTGGTGGTATAGTTTAAAGAAAACTATAAATGAAGAATTTGTAACTCTTCGTTTATGCACTGATGATATTGCCTACAGTACTGGTGGGCTTGGAAGAATATTTTTCTTAAGCTATTGGTCTATTCCTAATAAATTAAGAAATTGTTTGAATTAGGAAATGGAAGCAAAACTAATCTTTTGCTATAGATTGCTTCGATAGAAAGGTCAGGCTGAATCCAAACGGTAGTTAATTTGCTATGATATAACCTATGAATAAAGACTATAAAGATTGTAACAACATATTTTACTTTAAAATGCATTCCCTTTAGAAATTTGGGGTATTTTGGTAAGTTTTCAACGCGCAAAATATATATTTTCTGGGTTTCTGCCGATTTTTGCCCCTTTTGTGGCAGAAACTTGCCAACCCTGCTTTGAAGAAAAGTCTTTTGCTGGTGCAGTAATCAGGTATTCACTGCCTGATCCTTTTGCCTTCTCTCACTCTCAATTTGGTCTTAGTTCCCCCTCCCCCTGCTGTTCTTTGTCCATCTTTTCTTTCGTCTGCCTTTCGTTTAAAACACCCTCCGAAAGTGCATATGCAACGGTCAACTCAAAATTTTTTACAATTTTCTGGTTTCAGTTTCTTTTCCCTTTCTCCCGGTACTGATTACAAGAAAAATCAATTTTGCTCTGCAGCTCAGAAGTTCTCCACCTTGGCTTGAGCCTTCACCTAGAATCTACTTGAGTCAACACTCTGCTCATAAACTCTTATAATGTGATAATCCAGTGAATGCAAATCTCTTAATGAAAATGCAGATTTGCACACGCGAATTAATATCTTTGCTATTTCTTGCAGAACACAAGCAATTCCTTATTTTTTTACCGGAAAGGGAGTCCCGTTTCTAGCATCGCTACGGCTCTCTTCCCGTTTAACAAGCAAGTCGCTTCTATAGTCGCCTGATGTATAAAATACTAAGGAATAAAGTATTATTATTAAAGCTATGGTTCATCATCAAATATCACTTTAATTTAATACGCTAAAGACCATGGTTTCTTTTCTTCAGCCAACTGAAAAACATTTTTCCTTTTAGGTAGTTGTTGAATCTCTTTGGATACCCTCTGCTTTCCTGAATGAAAATCAAATTTCTTTCAGATCGTTTTATACCGTTTTGTCATAGACATGAATATCCGCTTTCTTTACCATTTCATCTTCATTTATTTCATTGTATATTTATGGCATTGAAGAAATATTTTGTTTAGTTTTCTCTCCCCGTGCTATAAAGTAGTCCATAGATGACCGGCATGTTGACATTTTATTACCTGCCGCCGTCTTAAAGCAAACTAACTCACATATTTTCCACGATTTATCTTAAACTTTTACATATTTTATACGATTTATCTTATTCCTTAACTTTTTCTGCATATTCACGAAAATTGTTGGTCCGGCATACTTTGCATCACATAAGTAAATTTATCTTTGTCGTAAACGGTAGTCAACTTATTCAAAAATTAAGGAAAACTAAATATAAAAACTCTGTTCAATACACTACCTCCGATGTGAATTATATAGTCCCCTGGTATGCTGGATTAGCCTGCCTGATATGGGATACAGGTGACTGCAGCGGAGATTTCTAGGCGACTGCAGCGGATGTTCCTAGGCGACTCAAACTCGGTATCGTAGTGCAAAATTACACGTATCACCATATGAAAACCTCATCTTATTTAGCATATAGAACATGTATATATTAACATGTGAAACTAACATGTACATATTAACCTGTGGAACTGGCATGAATATATTAATATGTGAAACTGACTTTATGGTAGTTCTGCATTATGCAATTTAGATACAAAAATGTTTTCAAGCGCACTTCCTTTTTGCACTCATGACTCTTAAATTTCTGCGAAAGAGAAATTAATAATTGTAAATTTTAAATCTGCATGTACATTCAATTTAGATATCCACTCTTGTGAGCACTGAGCATAGACAGTAATTAACATTGAAAGCACATACCTATTTTAAATCAGCAGATATAAAACGATATAATCATTTTTGAATGAATGTTTTCAAATAATAGAGCATGATCTCAGTTTTTATTATACCCAATGATCAGAATCACAACTTTCTAAATCAATAATTTGGCAGTTTCTTGTTATCTAGAAAGCAGAAGAAGAGAGGAGAGATACCTCTAAAATACATAGATGTGATACCTTGAGTTTCGTATATTAATATGAAAGCGGTGTTCCGTAGAAATCATGAGAAACGGAATAGCGGAGATTTTCTTGATTATGACGTAATTTTAGTCAAATTTCCTAGTATTTCCTTGATTCTTTTCGAACAGTGAAATTCCCTGATTCAGCGGCCGCTATCATGTAGCTATTGTAAGAAGTGAAAAAAGATTTTGGACAGTGTAAAAAAAAATTTGTGGAAGGGTAGAGATGGAAAGCTTGAAAAATATACATATGTCTTATTAATTGCAGATTAATAAAAAATGTTTTCAAAAATTGTGATAATGAACTATAGCCTATGATATAAAGCACAGTTTATGTACACAGATTTTTTTTAAAATTTTAGTTGGAAGGTGTGGACAAAGATTTGTATGAAGCATTTAAAGTAAGTACTTATGTATAAATTTGGCAAACACGTAAATATATATTATTACAATTTTAACTGTTATAGCTAAATGAAGTTTTATATCAAGAGCACTTCATCCATATTTATATATGTTGCATTATTCAGCTTCCTATTTTCCAACATGTTTCTATTTTCGCATAATTTTATGTAGCTTAATGGGTGAAAATTTTATTAGCTTATACAGATTTTTTGAATTTCTATTCGATGCTGGTTTGTGGAAAGATACTAACTGGGTCCATCACCATAGTAACTCCTCTGCCACTCTCTTCTGGGACTCCCATTCTGCTTGATTAGTCTCCAGGCTAATCCTACCGACTGATCCGGCTGTCCCATTGTCTATGATAGTATGGTTTGTACAGCGGCCATAAACGCAGATGATGGAAGGCCTGGAACCTTTTGTTGGATTCCGGGCCGTTAAAACATAAATGGCAATGATATTGCGGATACTTTAAGGCGTCGTGCACTGAAAGATGCAAGCAGAATCTGCACAACAACCCTTCATCCCACAACCCCTCCCTCTCCTACATTATCAAGGGTCTAAAGGACACCTTTTGACAAATATGGTGAACCTTCTCAAAGGAAACATATTGCGGTACATTCGACTATAAGTCGAAGTGCGCAAGACCCTGTTCTTTCTCTCTGACAATTTCCGCAGTGGGGCACCGACCAGGTTGAATTGTTCTATACTGTGCTCTTCATTCACCAATCACCTGTTTCACAGGATCAGACGGAAGGTATCCCCTGTGTGCCTCCAGTATCAGGAAAGTGGTGACGAAACTCTGAATCTCATCCTTCTTCGGTGCCCGGCATATGACTCATTCTCGCTCGCAGTTATCTTGGTTACGCAACCACCCACTGGTCTGTCCAACCACTTGGGTCTTTCCGGATCCCCTCCTATATGTGGCGCTACACATCTTTCTGGCAGGGCTTATAGAATACAAGGGCGAGGTTTCTTTCGTTCCTGCGCTGCCACCGGAAGTCGTCAGTGATGACGTAGCTCGGTTGACCTTCACGATCTGAGATTTGCAAGGGAGTTTTGGAAATCGCTAGTAAAAAATATTACATTCCCCTGATTCAAGTTTTAAAAGTTAATTTGCTTCATAAAAATTGCTGTCCTTAATATTTTTTGAGTAAATATATTATACACAAATGTGCACTTTGATTAACGTTCACTTACAGTTGGCATATAAAAATCATT
>QLNU02000566.1:0-12951 GCA_006491805.2 Dysdera silvatica | reverse complement strand
CATGTCTCGAATAATTACTTCATTCTCGGAGATTCGAAATAGGCAGGTTCTCCTGAGCGTAACCAATTCGCACAACAACATAAAATATAAACTTGTGTAAATTTTATACCATGTCACAACATCTTTTGAAATCTATTGATAATTAGATTTACCAGGTTCACCCACCCACTGCGTTTATAATTAAAATTTCATTGAGATTATAGTTTAGGAATGATTTGTAATACGAAGATTATATGTTATTATATTATAAATTTTGAAGTTAGAAATATATTATTTATGAAGTAAGACACAAGCCGTGCAAATGCACTAAGACCCGTTATTGAGTTAGTTCATATCGACTCCATGAGGAAGGAGAACTTTCCGAGTGCTAATCTCACATTGGAACTTCCTTGTTTCGACGATAAGTGTTCACTGTTTTAAACTGTTGTAAATTTCGAAACAATTTAATTAAACTAAGGTATCAGAAAATACATCATTCTAATCTTAGTAATAACGAGTCTTTTCTTTTAAGCAACTGTTATGCCTTTAATCCTTTACTAAAATTATTCTGAGCAAAAAAATTCGGATTTTGAAGTACAATAAATTTTTTTAATGCAATTTCGTATATCACCAATCTTTGAAATTTTAACTTGTCTTTCTATTACAATCCAGAAAAATACTCTGCATATTTTTCATCCAATCAACCTATTTTTCGGGTAAATATTACGCGCATGATTTTTCTTTACATCGTCATGTTCAACCATTATCTGTCCACTGCTGGAAGGTCTCTCCAACTGCTTTCCACACAAGTCCACCCTGAGCTTCCGCGTTAGGATAGACTTGTGTGGAAAGCATTTGGAGAGACCTTCATCCAGCAGTGGATAGATAATGGTTGAATATGATGGTGTAAAGAAAGAACACGTGAGTAATATTTTCCCAAAAAATAGGTTGATTGGATGAAAACTGCACAGGGTATTTTTCTGAATTGTTACATACCCTGAATTATATATGTGGGTACACAATACTAACGGGGTATGGGTACCCTGTGGGTCCGCAAGGATTATTCATTAATGACCAACATTAATTTGGTATTTATTAAGAAGTGTTTCATTATACATTGAATAAGAGAGATTATATTCATTAATGAAATATTTATCAATAAGGGGGTCATTCATTAATTAAATATTGATCAACGTAGGGTATTCATTAATGAAACTTCATTAATAATATGATGTAGTCGCAAGTATTAGGCCATCAAGATTACCACGATTGTGACCATCTTCCAACAGTTTATTTATACGCAGTCGAGTGTACTGGATGCCTAACTCCAAACATCGGGGAAGGTATGGATTATGCTCCGGGTCGTTCGGGTGCAAGAGCACAAATGATATGACTTCTAAGCAGGAATCTAAACGACGCAAATCTCATAAATATAATCAATAAAGAGAACATCATTATCGACAGTCACTTAAAAAGTTTTTTTTTATCATAATTTAAGGCAAAGGTTAAGGTAAATTATATAGGGCACGAAGAAATGAATAGGTTAACTGCATTTTTTAACCTCTCGGGCATGTGAAACTCTTTGCCTGTGTTATATATTCGTTATCAACGGTCGTCGTGTGAAAAGAGAAATAATTTATGCACATGAAGCAAAACGAACTCGAAAGCAATCTTTCACAAAAGCGTAAATTCCCAGAATTCAAAAGTACAGACAGGACAATATATTCCATGTGGGAGCAGGATTTTGACACAGGTTGCGATGCCTCCAACAATTGCGTCGATTTCCCATATAGACAAAAATGTCAGACATTAATAATTTAAAACTAGCTTTTACAATGAAACCTAAATTTGACAAGTTTTGTTAATTTTTTTTCTTGCTTTTTGGTTTTACGGCTCAAAGACTACAGTGGTCATGCTGCGCCGGGACCTACTGTTTTCCGAGGAATCCGAACCTCTTAAGGCCTAGGGAACCAAACCCCGGACTACAGTGAGCAGTGCGATCTTTATGAGATCTCTGAGTAAGCGTTCTTTTTGCACTGCTGGGAGTCGAACCCGGATTAGCCGCGCAATAGGAGAACGCGTTACCACACTGCGCCACCGCAGGGCCATTTGTTAATTACAGTGACGTGATCAAAATTACATTGATTTCCGTCATAAAAGTTTCACCAAATGGTTTTAATTATAATCAGATATTCCTATGAATCCGTGGTTGTAAAATTTGCACTTATAACAATTAATTAATTAAACGTCGTAATAAACATAAATTAGTTTATTACGAGTTTTATGGCGCGGGGATAGAAAGGGCCAAGCTGCGCCGATACATATTTTCCCGTGGAATCCGAATCTCTTATGACCTATGGGAAGTGATTCCCAATCTTTCGAATCCGCGGCCCACTTTTTAGGACCTTCAATCTTTCGCGCCGCATCTAGCTCTAACCAAATCCATCCATTGGATGGACCCGGAACCACACCCCTGAAATAAAAAAAATACTGGATACGTGCTTGGATTCCAATTAAACAGCAATTTCTTTTAAAGTCCATTCTCCATTTTGAAAATATGTTTCTGTAGATATTCATATTTAAAAGGTGTTTCCCGCCCTATCAAAATCTGTCCGCGCTCCACAGGGGGTCGTACTCCACAGTTTGAGAAACCCTGGCCTATAGAATTAACCCC
Source organism: Dysdera silvatica (assembly GCA_006491805.2). Taxonomy (NCBI): domain Eukaryota; kingdom Metazoa; phylum Arthropoda; class Arachnida; order Araneae; family Dysderidae; genus Dysdera; species Dysdera silvatica. Next base: position 10,298 of record QLNU02000566.1, on the reverse strand, counting down.
AGTGAAGAGTGCGCTTACGATGAGGAGTTAGCGTTTTTTTTAGCACTTTTAAGAGTCTAACCCTGAGTAATGTCGCGCTGGGCGTAAGCTTTAGGATTGTAACCCCGCAGGGTTTGATAAATTTTAAATAACCCTAAAAGGATTATATTCACAATTTTTTATTTCTTAAGTATTTCAAATTCGTATTGGCTGCAAAACATTGAAAAATGGGAACGAGTGGGTAAAGTGAAAAGGGGGTGGACAAAGTAATGAGTGTAGTTTACATTAATTAATGTATCCTATTCACAATAGAGAAATGCGTAGCTCGTTGAACACTAACAAGGGCTCGTTTCTCATCTTGTGAACGGAAACTCCCAAGAACGTAAGTTATATCTCTAGAGGCGAACTGGGTTACTACACTAAAGAATCCACAGCTTCAAAGTTCTGATTGTCATCTCGGAAAACAAAATAGAATATTTGACATTCGGGCTTTTCGACTTTTTTTTAATACTCTATCAACCAGAATCTCATGTAGAATTCTTTTACGGCGCAAGAGCAGTAAAGGTCATGCTTTGCTGAACTTTCAGCTTTTCGTAAAATAGGAACCTGTGTGAAACGTTGAATTTTTTTGTATATAAAAATGTCTTCAAACCTTTAGTCCACAGGAATGGATTTAAAACAGTTCTCAATATAATTCTGAAAATGGCGAAAATTATTTTTTTTTATTTAACTTATTTTTTCATTTATTGTGTTTATTTGATCGTATATATTTTTATATTTGTATTCCATCTAATTTAGCACTTTAATCTTGTGCTTATGCTTACCATATTCTCCAAATTTGTGCATCCGTTCAGCAGCTTCTCATGTTCCATCATAATTTTAAAATCTATCATTATGTATTGCGACGATATCATTTCTGATCGGCTCATGTTTTTAAATCCACTTACTGCAACACCATTTGCGTCGAAGAAAGAGTTTTATGAACTATGTAGGCATTCTTCCATATTATATTCCAAAATTAGCGTGTATATTGCAAGAAATAAAATACCCACAAAAATTAAGCAAACTTTCGCTCCAAAAAATGAAAATTACTCCTTCGAAGTTCCAAAACAATATTTATATGCTGGGAACGCAATTAAATTTTGGTCACTCTTATCGTTTATAAATCATCCAGACAGAATCTTCTTATATATTCCGGATAAACACAAACATTTTCGAAAAAGCGAAATTTCAAAAATCCTCTCCATAACTATTTATTCTGCGAGGACAAGGGTGAGAAACCTGTTCGTGTTGGAGACCTGTATTTTGTTCCATCCAAAGGAGGCCGCATTCGAGGAATCTAAATTGGAAACAGGGCTGTAGCAGTTCAAACATTATGGGGGCTCAAGTAGTTTTTAACAAGTCACGTGATATGTCCTTAAACCGAACAATGTACTTTGCTGACCTAATGGAGGAGCTTCAGCCCCATTTTCGACGCCACTGATTAAATATATAGCGGAACTCCGACTACTCGAACTCAGGTTAATCGAAGTGCCCAACTGTTCTTTTTGTCATTTAGTTCAACAACTGGTTCATCCACTGGCGTACGCAGGGTGGGTTGATATGGGTTATAACCCCCATTAGATTTTTATTACCGAAAAAAATTGCATAAACAAAAATTGTTTCAATAATAAAATGAATGGACAGCGCAATTATGCTTGAAACGTCTACTAAATGTACAGACGCTGCTTGTTGCGTTAAAAGTTGTAAACCCACCGACTTCCTACGGGCAGGAAGAAAGTAACAAAAACAAAATATCCGAAAAAGCAAAGTTCCTTTCTCGAGTCTCTTCTTCCACTCCAACGCTGAAGCTGAAATTTGACCTCCTATCCTAAAGTCGGCAGGGCCGGCACGAGCAAATTTGGCGCCCTAGGCCAATGACCTTTTTCCGCCCCCTTCGAGAAAATCGACCCACCACATTATTTTAAATGGAACATAATGATATGCTCACATACATAAAAAAATGCTCAATCAGGTTATTATTACCGATATAATGACAAAAAATATTACATTATCAATATGCATTAATGTTTAATTTATGTATATTTATATAATTTCATAATTTATATGTACTTATGTTATTTACATGATACGAGTCATTTTATAAGTACTGTAAGCTGTATAAATACCGAGTCTATATTTTCTTTTTTCTGGCTTTCAACTTATAGAACATGGAAACGATTTCATTTTAATCAATAGTTTGTGCTAGGCCTTGATCTGCTGTAGTATTTCTAAACATTTTCCAGTTGGTGCCCCCTTTTTGAGATATGGTAAGCCCCCCCCACCACCACCACCGTAAGCTTCTATAATAATTATAATTTCTTATTTTTAACGACCATTACCTTTATACCAGTTTATGATATTCCACAAAATTAATAAAGTACTCCAGACATTCCACAAAAAAGACCAAATTCCAAATAAAGCAATCGGTAAGAAAAAACAAAAAAAAAACCAGATGATCAACAAATAAGTCACTAAATATCAGTGTGACGATTGACATTGTTCCGTCTTGATTATATCGTGTACGTTTGGTGTTTGGTTTGATATCGGATAACGCACGACAGAAATACTCTCCACCTATAGAAAACAACGCTGTTTTGTTTTTATGGCAGTTAGTGTTGAAAATCCTGACTCGTAGAGATATGTTGGCGAAAATGACCCAATGACGCTTAAGGCAACATTAAAGACGTTAGAATACAATGTAAGGTAATATATCCAAAATCCATATAGGCCCATCCATATGTGCTGAATAGAAAATTTTAAGGAGGCAGATATTCGTTTCATTAATAAAAAACTGCGAGATTTCTACCATAGAATTCCATCAAATCATGCTCACCACGAGAGAACGCACTCTGCTTTTACACTTAAATTAAAATTCTGAGAAAATCCGTGTAACGGCCCCCACCCTAAAAAGAGTAAAAATTAAGAATTAAGTCGTCAAATAAAATAAATGTGTTCGTATAAACCGCGTTATTTTTTCTTAAAATAATGCATACAAATTAACCATAAATGCCCCTTCCACATACATTGTGACTTTTCATAGGACAAAATAGAGACAGAATCAAGACGTGGGGGGCGGGGGGGGGAGAAAAAAATAGGCTACATTCAAGACGCTGACATCCTAATTCCGGGATGCTGATAAAACGTCCCAAAACATTGAGCTAAAGAGAAAATTTTTAAAAATAAATTATGAACGTGCAGTTTCGCGAAAAATATTCCTTCAGAAAAAGACATTTTTAAAACCCACATTACTCAGGATTTTCACAAAAATAACATATTTACTCATCATAATTGACCATTTATGACTATTGATTACTTTTTACAAATGGTGTTCTTTACCTAATTTCAAACCTTACAAGCACGTTTGTGAAAAATAGATGATCGCTTGTTGTGACGACCTATATTTTAGCATAGCAACCGTCAATCTGACTGGCTTTGGATCACGGAGTGACATACGCTGGCCTTAATGACGGAATAGGTTTCAAGCTGTTGAACATTTTATCTAAAACCGTGAACTTTATAGATATATGAGTAAGTAAAACCAAGTTAATTTCATACGCAATTATCTCTAAGTAAATATTAGCATTAGTTGATAAACTAGGCGCATTATATTTCTGGTGCAAGGCATTATACAGTAGCAACCGTTAACGCGACAGGCTATTTTGTCATCCGAAATTTAGGCAGTAACAGGTACGAGGGTGTCAGCGGAGTTGATTTTGAACTTCTTCAAATTTTATCGAAACACTCGAACTTCACGTACGAATTAGTCAGTCCACTAGACAACCAATGGGGTGCTTTAAAGGAGAACGGTGATTGGAGTGGCATGGTTGGAATGCTTCAGAAAAACGAAGCAGATTTTGCGATCGACGGAATAGTTTTGAAGTATCCAACAACATACGCTGCTGACTACGCGTTTCCACATTACATGGATTATGACTCATTTATCATTAAAAAGGTCGGGACTGTTTCGCCTGTTCTCTTCTTTTTTCACCCTTTTCAACCCTTTGTCTGGGCTATTTTCATAATATGCTTGTTACTTTTCTTTTTTTTCCTTTCTCGAATATTCTCGTACACGCCGACGAGAAAAAGACGGCAAATTCTGGAAAAATACTTTTTCGATGAGAGAAATTCTTATAGGTAGCTGTGGTTTCGGTAAATTCCTTCATACAGGCGTTTCCAGAATATTTTTCATTTTGAGTTCTTTTCCCATCCGCGTGTTGTTATTCTGTTTCACTGGCCTCTTATTGTCGTTTCTAATGACACCTATCACGGAATATCAAATTAAAATTATCGAATCATTGGCCAAGGCCAGTCGAACTCATGAAGTAAAAGTTATTACCGGTAAAAGCAATTATATCCATCGAGAATTAAAAGCAGCTAGAATGGGAATTTTGAAGGACTTGGGTAATAACCTACGCATACAACCTGAAGATGCAGTGACAACTGAAGCAGATATGATCGAAAAAACGATGTCTGGTTATGCGTACATGGATGCAGAATTATTTTTGGAGTTACTCGTTCACGAGTTTGGAATGGGAGACGAAATTGTTGTGTCAAAAGATAGTCTTAAAACGACACTCATAGCGATTCTTTTTCGAAAGGACTTCTGTTGCATCAAAAACTTCGACAATATTATTTTTCGTATTTACGAATCAGGTGTTTACCAAAAATTGGTGCAAGATCAACTATTCAAACTCAGTTTAAAAAGAAAACCTCGTGTTAGTTCCACAGAGAACGCAAAAACTATCATGCTTAAAGACTTCATCGCTGTTTTTGGTTTGCTAGTACTTGGTTTCACCTTTGCAACAGCAGCTCTATTTTATGAAAGATATAGCCAAAAGTGGCAAAGAAAAGGCATTTGTAGGTAATGTGCTTTAAAGATAATTATTTATACCCTTGCATGGATAATAGAAACGTAGGTGCTGATGCTACAGTGGCACATAAGAATAGAATGAAAATAAATTGTATTCAGCCTAATTACAGTTTTGTTGGTACATCCTGCTTTTGATGTTTTTGAAGTTACGCTGATTGTTTTGAGGTTAAAGACGTTGACTGAAGATTAGGTTAAGAATTAAGAACAGAAAGCTGTATCTTGTTACATGACTCTCATTTAAATTAGTAACTGTTACGTAAACCTTTTTTACGGCCTTGTTGCTTTGATATTTTTGACGCATTTTTAGAAACTGAATGATGAAGAGGATTTTAGTTTTATGCCATTTCATGACCCCATTTTGAAAACTGACAATAGGCAAGAAGAAGCCTGGGTATTTTGATTCAAATTGAAATCATAATCGTGTTTGGGAATGGAAATTACTTTAAATTTTATTTATGAATTTTCTTTGTGGTTTTATGTTTTAATGAGTTAGTGCTTACAATTTTCCATATTTCACTAAATTTGGAACAATTATCTTATGTGCAATTTGCATTAGTATAATAAAATTAAATCGAGTATAAGCTATATTTAAAATTATATATAAATATAAAAGATATAAATTAAAATTATACATAAATATAAAAGATATAAATTAAAATTATATATAATATAAATTATATATTAATTCTTAAAATATATTTAATAATGCTAAATATATGAGAGGAATAATATATCTAATGTTAATAAATAAATTCCTTAACACAAATTTTGCATTGAAAACTTGTAAATTTTAGTATACCTCTCTATAATTCCCCCTACCCTTATTATAAAATATACGAAGATTCAAACCTCTGTAAAAAATATTATATGCACATGATCTACCATAGAAAGCTATTTTGAACACATCTTTATCGTCAAAGAACAATTTCCATTATCATGTACAATTTAATACAAAACAAAAAATTTAAAATAAAAGTCTGCAATATTTTATTTTCATAAAAAAATCTTGATCAAAATAAGAAAATAATAAGCGTAGTAATAATAGATTAATCAAATATGAATATAAAGGCTTTTTAAATGAATAAATATGTTTTAAAAATCTTGGTGAAAAAAACATCGTTGACAATATCGACTTGGAATCAAATAATAAAAGCAATTATGTAATCTTGTTAAATGACGTTAATGATATTGATAATGAAAGTGCTATTAATTTTGATAATAACGTCGTGAAAAGTTTCGATTTGATGTTAAATACTTCTAATGAATATTCTCACGATAATGGCGTTAACCGTAGAATGGATAAAATTAATGGGACACAAGGAAGTATGGAAAATTATGTAAATAATTTGTGTAATTCAATTAATAGCAATCAAAATAATGTGGACACAATGGAAAATTTATTTAATGTAGATGAAAATATTGGATTATGTATTGTCCGCTGAGCTTGTATGTTGTGCTACATACTGTGAATTTGTATCTGCTCTGGACATGACTGACTTGTCTCAATTTTTACATTGTTTTCCTTTTTAGGATTTTTATTGTGTACAATTCTGCATATGCACTGTTTGTGATTTTGATTTATTAATCGATTTTACTCTCAGTATAAGTGTTTGTATCCATCTGAGTTTTAATAAATTATTCTTATTATACTGCTTGCAAAATTATAGATATTCATGAAATAAAAGGTGATTTAGTTGACGATTTTTTATCTGAAGGCCTGATAAATTATGTGATAGGTACAGAATACAATAATGTGAACACAAATTATCAATCTGTGGACAGCATAAGTCATATAGATAATTGGAGTGATGATATTAAAGATGCTATTACGCAGAGGTTAGAAAACACGAAGTGTAATAAATGTAATAATAATGATGATGAATCAAATAATGAAAGCAATATATATGTAAGATGTGTTATATCTAAAAAATGTAATGTGTGAAAAATGTAATATGTATAAAAAATGAAAATGTAATATATGTAAAATATATAATATATGTAAAGAATGCATTAATAGGGATGGAGAAATAACGTAAGTTTCACATATAATAGTGGGAATATTGAGTGGCTAAAAGATAATGATAAAGATTTACTAAGAATATTACGCATCAATGCCAGGAGTATAAATAACAAAATGGAAGAAATAGAGTTACTAATGGACAACAAATATTACAAGATAATTTTATTAGCAATTACAGAAACTTGGTCAAAAGAACATAATCATATGGAGTTTCTAGGTTGGTATGGGTATAATGTAATGCGAAAGAAGAAAAGAGGGGGTGGAATGTCCATTTACATGAATGACAAACATGAAGATATTAAAAAATGGGACAAAATCAGTCAATTAAATGAGGATTGGGAAATAATAGGAGTCAAACGAAGGAAACTAAGAATAGGAGTCATATACAAAAAACCTGGTAGTAATGTAAACAGTTTAACTAATTGGTTATCTATAAACCCCCGACCAGAAAATGAATTGGTGAAGGAGAATGATATTGATGATTTTGGTAAAATATATGCACTTAGAACTAATGTTGATCAAAGACAAATTAATCCGTGGCGAACATGTAAAGTGGTAGATGGAAATGTACTGAAGTCGGAACAGCATAAAGATCCCGAATAGTTTCCCCTCATTAAATGGTTAGAAACTGGCGAAGTATTCGAATTAAACAGCTTGAAAAGGTTAGATTTGTTCGTTTGCTTTTCGGTTTGACGGCTCAAAGACTAAAGTGGTAATGTTGCGCCGGGACCTACTGTTTTCCGAGGAATCCGAACCGCTTAAGGCCTAGGGAACAAAACCCCGGATTACAGTGAGTAGTGCGATCTTCATGAGATCTCTGAGTAAGCGTTCTTTGCACTGCTGGGAGTTAGAAAATTTAGAGCTTGATTATGTAATGGTTAACGAACTATTATATCCTAGAGTACAACCGCCCGATTATCACAGTACAATTGATGTCGTTGTTGTTGGCGTTGTCGTCAACAACAACAACAACGAAAGAAAGAAAGAGATGCAAATCCTGACAAGTTAATTCTGTGAAATATTTTTCATTAACTAATGTAAGTAGGCAAGTTCAGGGTGTCTATAGGGTCATGAATTGCCAAAAAGGTAATGAATGAATGCATAAAAAAGTATTGAATTTGTGAAAAAATAAATAAATTTTCAAAAAGCAATGAATGGGGACATGTGACTTTTAAAGTTCCAAAAGTAGTGAAATTTATAATGGTTTTGACTTTAGTTTTCTCAGCAAATATCAATCCAATTAGAAACAATTTTGATCAACAATAATAAACCATTTACTATGTATATATCACGTGACTAAAAATAATTTTAAATGCCAAATATTTTTCTTAATTTTACAAAATATTAAATATGATTTACGAATGGAATATTACATGGCAACATTATGCGCGCAGAATTGCAACTTAAATTTAGCTGCTAGAACGTTGCTCATGGGCTCAAATTTTTCACAGATATTGGGTACTCTAACTTGTTTTCTAACTAAGGATCCTATTTTTAAGAAGTTAGATGATGTTTCTAACTTGTTTTGACTGACGCGATTGAATATTATTTGTGGCCCTTGAGGTAGTGTTATTATTCACGAAAAAGGAGGAGTTCAAGTATTACGTAAGCAATATTTTAAACATTTTATACCCACTTCTCCCCCCCCCGCCCCACTAACGCTAAGTAAAAATTAACATGGGCTAACATCGGGAAATAAGCATAACCACAACCCCACCACCACAAAGGTTCCTACGTAATACTTGAACACTCTCAAAAAGGGCGCGACCAATTTCATGCAATTTCCTGCAGTCCTAGAGCATGCCTGCTAAACTCGCATGACGACAGAGCAGAAATAAGCGTAGCTTTGCCAAAAAATGGATAGAAAATACGAATATGCTAAGGCTCCTTTACTTTTTTTTTTTTTTTGATAAAGTTTAAGACTTGATGACATCATAAAAACTGCTTGTAGCAGTCGACTACAAAATCCATGAGTTTGAACGAACATACGATTCATACGAACATCATCATTCTTGCCTTCTTCAGTTGTACTTCGTTCAATCCTTGTCTGGAAATACAGTGTTGCTAGTTCGGTCAACCTTCCAATTAGTCCTTGCACAAGTAACAACAAGAGCTACCACTTGGCTCAGGCTCTAGACCCGCCCCTTTCTTCCTCTATAACGAAAAGAATAATTCTGATTTGTTTTATTTGTTATGGAAAAAAATTACGCTTATTTCATGTAACATACCGCATATATTTAGGCATGCCGTATTTAACATTTTATATACGAACTAATATTCAGATAATAATTTTGTTTAATAAATAAAAATATATATAATAATTAGTAATTTATTTTTGCGTCCTTAGCTGCTACTCCTCCCCTCCCCCAATATGGGTCCACCTTAGGCAGGTGCTTGGGATGCCTATTTAGAAATCTACCTCAATAATTAATTCCCATACTCTTTTTTAATGATTCTAGTTCCTTCTATTCTTTTTACAGTACATTGTTACTTAATTTCAAAACAGCTTTTATCTAATTAAATGATTAGTGCTTCATGTCAAATCGGAAATGCCCTTTAATGAAAGTAATTAAAATTTTCTGTGCGTTTTTCTTAACTAATTATGGTATGTGCTGATGGATTCTATTTCTGGAATAATAAATAACTGTGTGGCCAACTATTTTGGCTTACAATCTTCGTTTTATTAAAACAGATCATTCTTGCAGTTGTGACCGTTATTTTTCGATACTGAAACCATAATGTAAGATAGACAGGTGAGCCAATTCCAGTGGCGTGCGTTGCTTTCTTTAGGCAGGCAATACATTTATTTTCGCTCTGTGTGATTTAAGTTCGCATTGACGCTACTAGATGGCAGCATTATCGAGCATAAACGCTTTTAAAAGTGCTTCCTAGATTAAACTTATTTCGCGCTTACAAGGTTTAAAAATTAAAAATAATCAGCATTCGCGAATTAAATTGATGTTTAGTTTGATGAACTCGCAGATTTCAAGCAGAAAGCACGAGTATATAGAAAAGTAGAATACGGTAACAATAAAATGTTTACTTAGATACACCCATAGTTCATAAACCCGCTCAAAAGCAACCCTCCAGGTTGCTCCTGATCCGCGTCTCAAACTCAGCTATCAGAGAATGGCTCCTTCAATCAACAAACATATTGCAAAAGATTAGTTGACCTCGGGTAAAATTTTCATTTAGACAAACGCAATTTTTTCTGAACACTTATGATTAAGGAAAAAAGTGGAATTCGTTTTGAATTTTTGTATTAAATGAATGTTATACAAGTAGTTCTTACAGTCCTTCTATGTATTGCACGCCCTTGGCAAACACCTTTTTTCAGTTGTGAGAAAGAATAGGGGCAGTAATGGTGCAATAAATGTCTTGCAGATA